>JAQZBX010009699.1:0-45623 GCA_029593785.1 Cabassous unicinctus | reverse complement strand
AGAGTCTTAAAATTTAATTTCCCTGCCTTAAGATCTTTTGAAACAAGGCAGGAATATAAATAATGCATTCAGTGCTTATTGATTTAAATAAAATCCTTAATGAAATGCTAGTACTGGTTGAGAAGCTGGCTCTCGCACATGCATGCACACAAGTATGTGTGCTGGGGATACAGTTGTTTATAACAGTGTAGCCTTCCAATGTATTAATCACATAACTCCTGTCATTATCAACTTCTCAGTTGTCTCTCTGTTTCCTAGTTACTCTGGCAGTGTGGGAAAGGACCCTGAGTGGATATCAACTGAACAAATGTAGGGAAGTTGGCATTTGGAGGTACATGGATTATTCTAGCATTGCAGGCTCTCCCTGGCTAGATTTTGGTGATTACTGGTGATTTGAAAACAAGACTTTAATTATTCATCTCTAATAAAGATTTACAGAGGTTCTTGTAGAGGCTCAGGAAATTCTGGAAATCTACATAATTTTCCTAATGTTCCAGTCGGCAGATGTTGTGGGTCTGAGGACTTGGTTTATTTTAACCTCAGGAACAATCAAGTAAACAGTACAGACCTACTGTTTTTAGGAGTGGGTCAAAAGGAGAGTGTGACCTAGACATTGAACACTTTATTCTTTCTTTTACGAAACCTAAAAGTAATCACAGGCATTGCCAAAAAAATTCCAGTACTGAGAAAGAAAATTAGAAGTGTCACCTCACTCTCCTTCCCATTTCTCATGCGTAACCACAGTTACCAGTTTCTTGTACAGTCTTCCGAAAGTTTTTGATGCATTTGTCTTTTTGCTTTAACCACAAATGGGACCATGTTATACATGCTGCTCAGCTACTTTTTTCCCCCCATTTAACAGTGTATATTATCAACATTTCTCTGTCCATCCATATAAATCTACCTCATCATCTTTAATAACTGCATTGTAGTCCCCTGAATAGAAGCCCTATAATTTATTAGGCAGATAGCTATTGCATGTGTTTAGAATTTTTAAATTACAAATAATTTGTCAATGACCTTTCTAGTATTTTTGTGAGCTCGTACAAGTATATCTGTAGACTAAATTCTTAGAACTGTAATTGCTGGGCCAAACTTTAGAATTTAGAAATTCTAAAATTTAGAATTTTGGTCACGATTGCCAAGTGACTATAAACAAAGATTATACAATTTTACACTCCCACCAACCCTATTTGGGAGGGTCTGTTTTACCCACATCCTCTAGCCTTTGGTATCTTGGCCACTGCTTTTATTTTTTTAATTTTATTTTTATTTATTTAAAAAGATACTTAGATTATATAAACGTCACATAAAAAATATAGGGGATTCCCATATGCCCCGCTCTCCACACCTCCCACATTTTCCCACATTAACAACATCCTTCATTAGTGAGGTACATTCATTGCAATTGAAGAACACATTTTGGAGCATTGTCACTGCTGTTAAATCTTTGCCATTGCTACCTCATGGTTTTAATTGACATTTAAAAATTATGAGTGATATGGATTCTTTTATGCTTACTAATCAATTGCATTAATTTTTCTGTGAATTGCCCATTTTCCACACAGTTATTTTTTATTTATAAGCTCATTGAACCCTAAAGAAATTAGACATTTGTATGCCTAATTCTAGAAGTTTTTTTTTTTTTTAACTCTTTGCTGTCTCATTTTGTGGGGACATTTAAAAATTTTTTTGAAGTTACTTTATTAAATACTCTATTATGGTGCAGAGTTTCATGTCATTCTTAGAAAGGCTTTTTCCCATTACATAGCTGTTAAGAAAAACCCAACTATTTCCTTCCAATAATTTTGTGACTTAATTTTTGATGATTTCTTATCTTATGTTTAAAATTTTGGTATGCTTGAAATTTATTTTGGTGAAATACTTGAGGAAAAGATTCACAGATATTTTTCTTCTAGATGACTAGCCAGTTTTGTCCAAGCTATTCATTTAATAGTACACCTTTCTTCCACTGATGTGAAACGCCACCTTTACCTTCCCAAAATCCCCCCATGGGCTCAGGTCTACTCTCAGCCCTATTAATCGATACGTCTGTCTACTGTTTTTTGAATTTCTGTAGCTTTATGTTTTAATGTTTTACAATCTAGTTTTTATTTATTCCTCTCTTTTCCTGTTAATTCCAAAACTATAAAACGGTGGAAGCCTTTACACAGGCAGAAGGTGACCTTTGGTTGTTATTATGTTTGGCAGTTGTGCTCCCAGATAAAAATGTATTTATTCCATGAAACAGTTATTGAAAGCCAGCAGTGAATAAGAAAACAAAGTCCGTGATCTTACTGTGCTTACATAATAGAATTTTGGGGGAACAAACAATAAACAAATAAATAATGTACTACTGTGCCATGAAGTGTACAATGAAAGAAAATATTTAGTGTGGTGGGATAGAGAGTGAGGGGTGGAGGGAGATGTTTTAGATAACCTAATCAGAGACAGTTTTGTGAGTGACAGTAGAGTATAACCCTAAGTTAATTAACCTTCAGATTATCATATGCAATTCCCTTCTAAATAGCTTGACCATGAAGCTTCAGTGTCTAAAATTGAATTCATCATCTTTCCCTTAAAATCTGTTTTCCATTTGTTCTTTGCCATTTTGAATGTTTTCATTGTTTTTCACAGTCACCCAGACCGTGAGCCTTTGGGGTCACTTTTGATTCTTTTCTTTCCAAGCTTGCCAGTTGGTAGGTCCAGGGCACTATCTCTAGGCACTCCATCATCTGTCTCTTCCTTGCCATTGTCATTACCATGGTGTGTGCTTTCAATCACCCACAATGAAATTGTTGCATCTGCCTCCAAACTAGGCTCTCTGCTCCCAGTGTCTCCCACTTTGAGTCATACTCACTCCCATGAAATATTATGGCTTCCTGATCAAATACTTTGAGCTTTTGGCAGAAAATATGTTTTGCCTATTGAATGAAATAAAAAGCTGCTTCATCTCTGATTCAAAATCCTGCAAAATCTGAGTCTATACAGTTCTCAGGTTTTCTTTCCAAATGAATACTTTCTCTGTCAGGTACTATTCTAGACTCTCTGTATGTTTTGACTCATTTAATCCTGACAAGAATCCTATGAGGTAGGCAGTTATTATTGACATTTTTTCAAATGAGGAAATAGAGGCACAGAGAAATTAATTGACTGACTTAGTCATGGAGCCAGTCACGATTTCAGTGGAGAAGTCTAGCCTCTAGCCAGAGTGGTACAGGGTGTCTTCAAAAAATTTTTTTAAACAAATTAATTTTATTGATACATATTAATAAAGCATACAATTCATCCTAAGTGTACAATCAACGGTATTTGGTATAATCACATAGTTTTGCATTCATCACTTCAATCATTATTAGAGCATTTTCATTATTTCAATAACAATAATAACAAAAAACAAACAAACAAGAAAATTCCTCACCTCTCAATCTATTCTTCCCCCACTGTACATAGCTGCTGTTTCTGGCTATTCTATCCAAAATGTATAATCAATGGCTTTCAGTATAATCACAATGTTGTACATTCATCATCTCAAAATATTAGAACATCAGTATAATCACAATGTTGTACATTCATCATCTCAAAATATTAGAACAATTTCATTACTCCAAAAAGAAAGACTCCACACCCCTTAGCAGTACTTCCTCAGACCTCCATAACCACTAATCTCATTTCATCTTTATAAATTGATTTATATTTACATTTTATATAAATGGAATCATACAATATGTAGTACTCTGTGTCTGGTCTCCTTCACTTAGTATAATGTTGTTGTTTTTGTCTGATATTAACATTTTGTAGTATAAACTTATATTTGTTCAGCTTCGAAGAAAAACGGTCTTATATATGCAATTTTACCCATATTCATATTTCACACAATATATTTATATTTCACATAATATATTTAGTTCATAATAGGGCAACCATACAGTATTTGTCCTTTTGTGGTTGGCTTGCTTCACTCAACATAATGTCCTCCAGGTTCATCCATGTTGTCACATGTTTCACGACTTCATTTCTTTTTACCACTGCATATTATTCCATGTGTATACTCCACAATTTGTTTATCCATTCATCAGTTGATAGACATCTGGGTTGTTTCCAACTTTTGGCTACCGGGAATAATACTGCTATGAACATCGGTGTGCAGATGTCTGTTCGTGTTACTACTCTCAGTTCTTCTGGGTATATACCTAGCAGCGGTATTGCAGGGTCCCATGGCAAGTCTATATTCAACTTCCTTAGGAATTGCCAAACAGTCCTCCACAGTGGCTGTACCATTCTACATTCCCACCAACAGTGAATAAGTGTTCCTATCACTCCACATCCTCTCCAATATTTACAGTTTTCCAACTTTAATAGTGGCCAGTCTAATAGGTGTGAAATGATATCTCATTGTAGTTTTGATTTGCATTTCTCTAATCGCTAGTGATGTTGAACATTTTTTCATGTGTTTCTTTGCCATTTATATTTCTTCTTTGGGCAGTTCTCTTTTCAAGTCTTTTACCCATTCTTCAATCAGATACTTTGTCTTTTTATTGTTGAGTTGTATTATCTCCTTACATATTATGAATATTAAACCTTTATCAGATACGTGATTGTCAAATATTTTCTCCCTTTGAGTTGACTAACTTTTAACCCTTTTGACAAAGTCCTTTAAGGTGCAAAAGTGTTGAATTTTGAGGAGGTCCCATTTATCTATTTTTTCTTTTGTTGCTCGTGCTTTAGGCATAAGGTTTAAGAAAACACCATCTACCACAAGATCTTGAAGATGTTTTCCTACATTTTCTTCTAGGAGTTTTATGACTGTTGTTTTTATATTTAGGTCCTTGATCCTTTTTGAGTTAATTTTTATATAAGGTGTGAGATAGGAGTCTTTTTTCTTTCTTTTGGCTATGGCTATCCAGTTCTCCCAGCACCATTTGTTGAATAGACTGTTCTGGCTCAGCTGAATGGGCTTAATATCCTTATCAAAAATCAATTGACTGTAGATGTGAGGGTCAATTTCTGAGTTCTCAATTTGGTTCCATTGGTCAATCTGTCTGTCCTTATGCTAGTACCATCAGTACCATGCTGTTTTTGTTTTGTTTTGTTTTGTTTTAACCACTGTAGCTAAGTAATATTCCTTAAAATCAGGAAGTGAGAGTCTTCCAACCTCATTCCTCTTTCCATTTTTGGCCATTTGGGGCCCTCAACCCTTCCAAATAAACTTGACCAGTGGCTTTTCAGTTTCTGCAAAAAAGGCTGTTGGGACCTTCACTGGGATTGCATTGAATCTGTAAATCAGATTGGGCAGAACTAACATCTTAATGATATTTAGTCTTCCAATCCATGAACACGTAATGTCCCTCCATCCATTTAAGTCCTCTTTGGTTATTTTAGCAGTGTTTTGTAGTTTTCTGTATAAAGGTCTTTTATGTCCTTGGTTAAGTTTATTCCTAAATATTTGAGGGTTTTAGTGGCTATTATAAATGGAATTTTTTTCTAATTTCCTCCTCAGATTGCACATCAGTAATGTATAGAAATGCTACTGATTTTTGCTTATTAATCTTGTATCCCACCAGTTTGCTGAACTCATCTATTAATTCTAGTAGCTTTGTTGTAGATTTTCCAGGACCGTCCAGACATAGGATCATGTCATCAGCGAACAGTGAAAGTCCCACATCCTCCTCTCCCATCTGGGTGCCCTCTATTCCTTTGTCTAGCCCAATTGCTCTAGCCAAAACCTCTAGCACAATACTGAATAATAATGGTGACAGTAGGCATCCTTGTCTGGTTCCTGATTTCAGTGGGAAAGCCTTCAGTCCTTCACCACTGAGTACAATGCCAGCCATAGGTCTCTCACACATGCACCCTACCATATTGAGAAAGCTTCCTTCCATTCCTATCTTTTGGAGTGTTTTTATCAAGAAAGGGTGTTATATTTTGTCAAATGCCTTTTCTACATCAATCAAGAGGACCGTGTGATTTTTCTTCTTTATTCTATCAATGTGGTTTATTACATCAATCAACTTCCCCATGCTGAACCACCCCTGCATACCTGGGATAAAATCCATCCGACCATGGTGTACAATTACTCAAATGTGCTCCCAGATTCTGTTTGTAAGTATTTTGTTGAGGATTCCTGCATTCACATTCACCAGTGATATCAGTCTGCAATTTTCTTTATTCGTAGTATCTTTATCTGGTCTTGGCATCAGGGTGATGTTGGCGTCATAGAATGAGTTTGGAAGCATTCTTTCCTGTTCAATCCTTTGGAAGAGCTTGAGCAAGATTGGTATTAGTTAATCTTTGAATAACTGGTAGAATTCACCTGCGAAGCCATCTGGTCACAGGCCTTTCCTCTTTGGGAGGCCCTTGATGACTGCCTCAACCTCTTCACCTGTAATTGATTTGTTGACGTCTTCTATTTCTTCTAAAGTCAGTGTAGGTGGTTTGTGTGCTTCCAGGAATCTATCTATCTCATCTACATTTTCTAGTTTTTTTGGCATACAGTTATTCAGAGTATCCTTCATAATCTCTCTTATTTCTGCGGGATCGGGGGCAATGTCCCCCTTCTCATCGCTGATTTTATTTATTTGTGTCTTCTCTCTTTTTCTCTTTGTAAGCCTAGCTAAGGGTTTGTTAATTTTGTTGATCTTCTTAAAAAACCAACTTCTGGCTTTGTTTACCATCTCCATTGTTTTGTTGTTGTTGTTGTTGTTGTTGTTGTTCTCAATTTAATTTATTTCTGCTCCTATCGTCAGTACTTCTCTCCCTCGGCCTGGTCTTGGATTAGTCTGCTGTTCTCTCTCTAGTTCTTCCAGGTGTGTTTGTGCAGTTAGATTTTCAACGTTAGCTCTTTCTTCTTTATTTAATGTAAGCACTGAGTACTATAAACTTCCCCCTCAGCACGACCCCCGCGGTATCCCACAGGTTTTGATATGCTGTGTTTCCACCCTCAGTCGTCCCAAGATACCTGCAATTTCCTCTCTGACCCACTGATTGTCCAAGAGTGTGTTGTTTAATCTCCATATATTTATGCATTTTCCCTTTTTCCATCCATCAATGATTTGCAGTTTCATTTTGTTATGATAAGAGAAAATGCCTTGTATAATTTCAATCTTTTAAAATTTATTGAGACTTGTCTTGTGACCCAACACAGGGTCTGTCTTGGAGAAGCACCCAAAAAGAATGTACATTCTGCTGTTTCGGGGTACAATGCTCTATAGATGTCTGTTAGGTCTAGTTCATCCATCATATTGTTCAAGCTCTCTATTTCTTTATTTATCCCCTGTCTAGATGTTCCATCCAATATCGAGAGTGGTGCATTGAAGTCTCCAACTACCATGGCAGAGACATCGATTTCTACCCCCTGCCCTGTCAGTGTGTGCCTCATGCATCCTGGGGCACTGAAGTGAGGTGCATAAATATACAGAATACTCATTACTTCTTATTGAATTGCCCCTTCATCATATTAATACCCACTTTATCCCTTACAACAGCTCTGCATTTAAAAATCTACATCGTCCAATATTAATATCACTACTCCAGCTCTTTTTTGGTTACCTTTTGTGTAGAATATCTTTTTCCAACCTTTTACCTTCAACCCGGCTGGGTCCCTATGTCTGAGGTCAGTCTCTTGTAGACAACATATAGATGGCTCACATTTTTTCCCCATTCTCTCAGTCTATGTCTCTTGATTGAGGAGTTCAAGCCATTAACATTCAATGTTACAACTCTAAAGGCATTACTTACTTCATCCACCTTGACCTTTGGCTTTCTATTGTCATATTGTACCATTGTCTATCTTTTTACCCCTTAATTTACCCCTTCTAATAATCTTCTTTTCTATACTCTTCTCCAAGTCTCTCACCCTTCTTTTTTCCTTTCAGGCTGCAGCATTCCCTCTAGTATTTTCTGTAATTGTGGTCTTTTGTAACATATTCTATCTGTTTTTTTCTTGTCTGTGAAGACTTTGAACACCCCTTCATTTTTGAATGAAGCTTTGTGGATACAGAATTCTTGGCTGGCAGTTTTTCTCTTTGAAGACCTTAAATACATCATACCACCTTCTTCTCTCCTCCATAGTTTCTGACGAGAGGTTGGCACTTAATCTTACCAAGTTTGCCTTATATGTGATGCTTTGCTTTTCTCTTGCTGTTTTCAAAATCTTCTCTTTATCTCTGATATTTGACATTCTGAATAGTAGGTGTCTTGGGGTAAGTTTATTCTATTTGGGGTATGTTGTCCTTCTTGGATAGTCATATTTATGACTTTCATAAAGGTAGGGGAGTTTTCAGTCATTATTTCCTCAAGTATTCTTTCTGCCCCTTTTCCATTTTCATTTTCTACTCCTACTGGGACACCAATAATGTGTATGTTTTTGCATTTCAGTTCTCTGAGACCCTGTTCCATTTTTTCCATCCTCTTCTCTTTCTGTTCTCCTGTCTTTTCCAGTTCAGATGTTCTGTCTTTGAAATCACTAATTCTGTCTTCAAGCAATTCAAATCTTCTCTTATGTGCCTGTAATGTATTTTTAATCTCATCCATCATGTCTTTCATTCCCATAAGGTCTGTTACTTTTCTTTGCAGACTTTCAAATTGTTCTTTATGCTCAACCAGTGTCTTCTTAATATCCCTTATCTCTTTAGTCATATTTTCTTTCAATTCTTTAAATTGATTTAGGAAAGTTGTATGATTATCATTGATTGTCTTAAATCCTGAATCTCTTCAGGATATTTGGTTTGTTCCTTTGGCTGAGCCATATATTCCTGTTTCTTAGTATGGCTTATACTTTTTTGCTGGTGTCTAGGTATCTGATTTGTTGGTGAATTTACTCTGATGGCCAATTTCTCTCTCGCCGATGTTATTATTTTTTTCATATTTTGTTCAACTTATCCTAAGTCTTTAAAATTGCCCAGCTAAAGTTATCAAAATTGTGCCATGGACTCACTACTGGGGCACAGACTTCCTCCCAGGGGTGGGGTAAAGAGAGCTCTAAAAGCAGTTTTTGTCTCTGTAATATCCAGGCCTGCCAGCAGATGGTGTTCGTTGGTGTACCTTTCCACAGAAGTGTATCTCTCTAGGTTTTCCTTTATTTTTGTCTGGCCACAGACGAGATTCAAAGCCAGCTCCACTGGCCTAATTCACTGAAGAAAAGTCCCCTGACACCCTCTCTCTTTTCCCTTGTAACAGCTGGCAGGGAGGAAGACATCTGCTCCCCTCTCAGCCACCTGCAATGAGCCAGAGGTTTTACCGCCACTGAATATCTTGGGGGTGGGGGAGGGGGGCCCTTCTTAGCAGTGGGGAGGTTCAGTAACTCTCAGTTTGTTGTTTCATTTCTTTGACTCTCTGTCCTTCACCCTCCTGGGAGTTGTGAAGCACTGTCATTGTCTGATGACCTCCAAAGCAGGTCCCTCTGGCAGCTTTTGGCTCTTTCTCCATTGTTTTTGTGAGAGAGCTTAACCTTATCTGCCTAATCTGATGCCATCTTCCCACAATCCTTGTCTTCTAATATTTTTAAAACCATTCCTGCTTTTGTGTGATTGAGTGATGTTCCTCCTGGCAGGGTTATTCTGCCCTTCTCTCTCTCTCTGCTCATCTAACCCCTTAAGGCCCAGTCAGGTGTCCCCTTCTACTTCCTTCTCTAACCAGCCTTGATTAGTGGTTGCTCCTCCCTCTGAGCTCTCAGGACAGTTTTAGGATGTATCACTCACCACCACACAGCAGTGCGTACGATTGTATTTGTGTTCTGTTTCTGAAACTAGACTGTAAACTACTCTAAGGTGATGCAGTGGCTTATTTCTCCATGGCCCTAAGAAAGACCTAGCTCATGCAGTAGGTGCTTAATGTTGACTGTAGGTTGGGACAATCATGGGGCACTTTATGGAATAAGGCCTCTATCCAGGTGTAATTGATGTTTAAGCCATGCCATTTAAAACCTTAAGAATAAAGGCATACTCATGTAAAACACAAATATAGGTGATATTGCATCTATAAGACTGTTTTTACAAAATATACATACAAATATACTAGAGAGAAGGAAAAAGAATAGCAGCTATGTACAGCAGGGGAAGCAGAGAGATTGGGAGGTGATGAGTTTTGTATGTTTTTTGTTTATTATTATTATTGAAATAATAAAAGTGCTCTAAGAATGACTGAAGTGATAAATGCACAAATATGTGATTGCACTGAATACCACTGATTGTACACTTTGGATGGATTTATCCTTTATTAATACGTATCAATAAAATTGATTTGTTAAAAAAAAAAAAAAGGATAAAGGCATAGGAAGTCACTTGGCAAACATTTATTGAGTGTGCCCTGGCATTCTGAGTACCTGTGATGCACCTGCAAACAAATGAGATTTACTTAGTCTGAATAGGCAAGGTTATGCTGCAATAACAAGTGATCGCCGAGTCACAGTGGCGTAAATCAAAAGGTTTATTTCTTAATGGTGCTCTATGTCCTTTGAGGGCTGCCAGGGGCATTTTGCTGGAGTTAGTCACTTGGGGGACCTGGCCCAGTGGAGCAGGATCTGCCTTGAAAGGTGCAAGTTGTTATGGCAGAGGGAACATGGCAGAGCATGTGCTGGCTGTTAAAAGCTCTGCCAGCAAGAAGCACACAAATATTCTGCTCACCTTTTATTGGCCAAGGCAAAGCCACAAAGCCTTGTCTCAAAGTAGTCAGGGAAATGCATTCCTGCAACAGACCTGGATGGAGAGAGAGCCGGGATGTCTGTGAATAGTGCTCGTGACTATCCCGTAGACAAAGATTTCTATGTTCTGGAGCTGATATGCTAGACTCTAGAGGGGGATATGGACCATAAGTATTATAAAAAATAGAGAAGTAATTTATAAAATATGCTGAGAGATGGAAACAGTGTTATGGAAAAAGGAAAAGGCAGAGCAGGGCAAGGGGGTGGGAGTGTTGGGGAGGTGACGGTGGCGGTAACAGGTCATTTGGACAATGACATGGACTGAGGACTTGGAGGAGGTGAAGGAGTTAGTTAATTATAGGGCTATCCTGGTAAAGAGGATTTTAGGCAGAGGGAGCAGCTGTGCAAAGGCCCTGAGGTGAGAGCATCTTGGTGTGTCAGTGTGCCTGAGGAACAGCAAGGAAGCTTATTGCGGCTGGGCAAAGTGAGGAGGGGCAAGGTCCGAGGAGCTGAGACCAAACCGTGCAGGACCTTGGAGGCTGTTGTGAGGATTCTGGCTTCTATGTAGAATGAAACAATGAGCCAGGCAGGGCCTTGAGCAGAAAAATAATATGATAACATGATTTAACCTAACTTTAAAAAGGATCTGTGTTGAGAGTGGACTCTTGGCAGGGGGAGGGAGGGGCAGTATGCCCTGGGGAGAGTTGATGAGGCTCAGACAGGGCAAGGATCCTTTTCCTTGTTGTGGGCTCTGATTTCAGATTTCCTTTCAAATGTGTGTGCTTTAAAATACGGTTTTAGTTTCAAACGTTGCATCGCACTCAGAATGAAATCCGATCATTTCCCACGGCCCAGCATGATGGCCTCTGCCTTCCTCTGACTTCACCTGGGACCCCCTCCTCCCTGCTCACTAACTCCAGCTGCACCCGCCTCCTTTGAGTCACTCTATTACACCAAGTTCTTCCCTGCCTCATTGAACACCCTTTCCCCTTTTTCAGGTCTCAGCTCAAACATTGCGTCTTTTGAGTCCTTCCCTGACTACTGGCTTAAGGAGGCCTCTCGGTTATTCTCCCAGTCACATCACTCTGTCTTTTCTTCATGGCTCTTTTACAATTTGCAGCTCCATTGCTTGTTAAATCCTTGTCAATTTCAGTTTCTGACCACTAGAATGGAAGCTCCACGAGGGCAGGGATCAGGTCTGTGTTATTCTCTGTGGAATTCCTAGTGTCTACAATAGGACCTGGCAGAATTAGGTGCGCCACAAATGTGTGCATGAACAAATGAGTGAATGAATGAATGAATGAATGATGAGTCCCTAAAGATAAGTAGGGGTTAAGGAGGCAAAGAAGCAGGAGAGTAAATAAAAGGCCCCAGGGAAATTTCAAGTGTCCTCTAAAAATTTGAGGAGGTAGCACTCTAGACGGTGAAGTGTTTATTGAACCCAGGACTAGAAGCATTGCCCTGGGCACATGGGGACTTATCGTATTTTATTTTAATGATCTGTTTCTTCCTCCAGGGACTATGTGTTATTCTTCCTTTTATTTCTGGTGCCTAAGTGCTAAATTCTTATTGCACCAAATTGTACTGGCTATTCATGTCTTCAGCTTTCACGCTGAGCTCTCTAATTAGATCCTTATTAAAAATAAAACCCTATCATGAATCTTGTAGGGCTTTCATGGAAGAAAACTTTACACACATGCCATGATCTTTCACACATGTTGAGATGTTTTTAATCAAGCCACCATCTGGACTATGCACTCTATTCACTCTGTTTTGTTGTGTTCCATCAATTCACGACAAGATTACAAAATGAGTAGTATAGGATTTGAACTATGATATATGTATGACAACCTAGGGCGGTGTCTATTTCCTTTTTGAAACTTTAAAAATCTGATGAGTTCTGAAACAAAAGAAAGAAGGGACCAATGAAATTAAAATCAGGGTTCAGGAGGAGGGAGTGGATCCTGGGTCGGCATTATTCATAGCCCAACAAAGTTCTTTATCCAGGCAGGCCATAAATAACCGAGGTGCCCAGGCACGTCGGGCGCTGCTGGGCTACCTAGAAGAATAGCAAACATTTAGATGAGAGAGGTGGGGAAGGAAGAGGTAGAGGAGATCAAATGTGCAATAATGGCTTCTGCATCTTGAAACGGCTTTTTTACCCACAGAAAACTTAGTAGTGAATTTAGTTTTAAGTTAATATTTTTCGTTTTAGGCTAAGAATTAGGTTCCTCAAGTTTACAGGGTGCCTGACAGCTTTTAAACACTCTCACAATCCATGATCTCATTTGATCCTCCCAAACCGGTAAGTAGGCAGGGAGGAAAGAGAAGCTCCGAGTATCTGGCAGCTTGCTCCAGGATATAGGGGTATTCGGTGGACACGCTGCAAATCTGGGCCTTCTGATAACACACCTACTGTGGCCTGTCAACTCTATCTTTTAAATTTACTGTTTGATTAGCGCAGGTGCTTCTGGAAGGGGACCCTGAGCCAAGATTTCAGGTGCAACCGATGTAGTAAGGAAGTGCTTCTAGGAGAAGGGGTGGTGGTGAAAAGGCAGGATAGGGAAGGGGGAGGAACCAAGCAGAGGTGCTCTCAGGTGAAATCCCAGGCAGTCGGATTTTTGAGGGGGGAGGGGCTGCAGAGCATAAATTACATTTCAGAATGTATTCACCTCCAGGCAAAGGACTGGACTTTTGTATTCCCCACTCCTCAGTCACTGGCAGGGTGTGAGGTCCCCTCCCCACAAGAGCAAGAACGATCCAGTTCCTGCGAGAGATCATCCTAAGGGCACAGGTGCCAGCCTGGTAGCTGCAATGAACACTTGGAGGGGCTCTGACAGTGTACCCCAAATTGATGTTCATCAGGAGGATTAGATGAGCTAACGTTAGTGGGACAAGTGAAAGCAATTCAGGATGTTTAAAATGCTATATGAATATAAGAAATCATTTTACTCTGGTACATTCTTAGGGTGGACTGAATCATCAGGGCACCTCGTTTAAAATCCGAATCGTATAGAGTTGCAGTGATCTGACTCCCTCCATGAAGACACTCTTAGCAAAACGGGTTGTGGTTAAGGCTGGATGTTGTTTAGTGGCATTTACAGAAATGAATTTTATTAACACATTCTCTTCTATGTGTTAGACAGAAGATCAAGCATAGAGGACAAGTGGTGGAACCCCAAGTCATATAATGGGTAAATGGCACGAAACTGAACATGAACCCAGGGCAATGGCGTAAAACAAGTTACATTTGGTGCCTGGCCGAGTCATAGGTCACCCTTTTGAGCAACCACCCTAGTCAGCCCGCCCTGGGCATAACTTCAACTAACAAGGCCTGTACCTCCATATGGTTTGAATGATAAGAGCCAGCCTCTGCTTCCCTGATGGCTCTTGCTGCTTCTGCCCTTCACACCACATAATTTACTAACAGGGCATGTATTTCCATGTGGCTTGGATGATAAGAGCTGCCCTCCAAGTGGTCCTTGCCATTTCTGCTATTTCGTGTTGTATAGTTTGAAACTGCCAACCCCCAGCATCCATGGGGAAGCCCTACTCCTCCCCGCTGGGTCACAATAAAGGCGAGAGCCCAGGACCCATGCTTGCTTCTTCCCGAGGCCTCTCCACTGACCCTCGCAGCAGCCGAGGTTAGGTAAGCCCCCCTCTGCTGCCCTCGCCCTTTCATGCTTTCTCAGCTGTCTGGCTATCTGTGTTTGCATCTTATCACCCAAAGAACTTCCACACAACATCCAAAACACCCAGGGCTCCTGTTGCCCAGTCCAGAATCCTTTCCACATCCCTATGTGTGAAGCATTAAGAAGCAATTCTGCTTTTCTGCAGGGGAGCACTGAGGTGAGGACTCAGGAGAGAGATTAGGGGGAGTTTTCCCTTCATCTGCTTCTGATGGTTAGCATTCTTAGGGCCCACTCAGACAAGGACAGTCGACTTGATCTCCTGCCTACTTCTGAAGTCCTTCTCTACCATAGATGGACTCTTGTAAGGCAGAAAGAAATGCACCCCCTTTTGACTCATTAATAGAGGCTGCATGGTATGACAAAGTCACATAGAGCTCAAAATGGGAAAAACCAGGATGTGCTGAGGGAAGGAAGCTGGGGGCAGAAGTGGACATTGACTGTGAGATGCCCACCATGGTGGAAATTCTGATCTGAATGTTGCAGAGTTTAGAAGAGGGAAAAATATCCAGCTCCTTGCACTCTTCAGGCAGCCAGATGAAGTGCTGATGCAAAGCGACCTGGGTTAAAGTTCTTTATTTTTTCCCTTTTGTATGCAAAGGTCTTATCTGGAGGGGAGATGAGAGACCTGGCCGCCCTGTGTGCCCTGGAGGGTGCTCTCCCAGCCCTTCCCGTGTGTGACAGGCTGGCGTGGACTGGAAGCAGCCTCCCTGTAAAAACCATCACGTCATCTTAGGAGAAGGTCAACATGCGTTTAAAAATATACTTTTTAAAATTTCAAAGAAAAATGTGCATCCTTACATTTAAAAAAAGTAACTTGCTAATATATAGAACCATTTAATTTCTGCTGAAGTTAAAAAAAGAAGTTTAAACAAAAATCAGATGGAAGCTGTCTAAATGCCTGGATAGAATGAAGATTGGGACAAATACAATAGCGAGTCCTGAAGCAATAGCGCGCTGCAGGGAGTACAAATCTATCCACATTTAGTCTAAATGTAAAGTGACCTTTCACTACCAAGCCTTGAGCTCAAAGTAGGCTGCCGTTATTGGAAATCATTTCCAAAGGTCATCTGCAAAAAAAAAAAACCTCTCTATATATAGACTTAAAGATGATTCCCACATATGTAGAAAGCAAAATCTGCAATACTAGTCAAAAATAATAAAGGGAAATTCACTGTTGCAGTGATGAGTTTTGAAAACCATCTGAAAGGTATAGAGCCACACAGATAGTGATTTACTTTTCTTTCCTAGTCTATGAGTAGAATTATTCCTCTGTGTATTACTAAGCTATTTACCAACACCGTGTGTATAACAGAAAAAGAATATGCAATATTATACTTAGAAGAGAGTTACTGAGAACCATTTGCTTTCATTAGATCAGGGATAATATTACACTGAAGCCAGGCAGAGAACATTCCCATGAGCAAAAGTCTGACTCTCATTCCAAGTAGTGACATTTATAATGCGGGGTGTCCAACATGTCATTAGAGATTTTTCAAAGGGCATATATAGCTGAAGTCACTAGGGCATGATCACATGTGCCACCTTAATAAGTTAAAAAAAATACAACTTCACTAGCCCAGCAGAAGTTCTGAAATATTCTTATGTTCATCAGTGAATGCCAAATGAGCCCCTTTTTATAGATGCAGGCAGGAGAGCAGGTATATGCATGTGTAAGAAATAAGATGTGGTTTGATGATTCTCAAAGACATTCTCTCTCTTCTCCCATGCTTTCCCCCCCACCCCCACAAACGTAATATGATGTTTAATGTATAAAATTGATTTATTTTCTTGGAGTAAAATAGAAACTAATAATAATAAATGTTCTAAATTATTTAATTAGGAATCTCTCTGTCTCAAAGGTTTTTTCACTCTTCCTAACTAACTTCTCTCTCTTTTCCCTTTTTCTGATTTTTGTGTTATATATTTTTCCTTTTCAAAGTAGGCTCCTTAAGGGCAATGACAGTATCTATTTAGATGATTTATTTAAGAACTGTTTGTTTATTGAGTATTAAACCAGAGTAGGAGCAATGCTTTCATTCACTGCCCTAACAGAAGATATATAGAGCATCTGTTGTATGCTAGAACTCTTCTAGGCACTAAAGCCCATGAAGATAAATAAGACGCCCCCTCTGCCCTCACAAATATTAGTCTGCTTTGTTAGTTTAAGAGAGAGATGTTACCATTTGGTATTTGTGATACACAGGAACAAACACTAGATTAAGAAAGAAAACTGGGTTCTACTGTTGCTTCCAACACATACCAGCCTTATAACTAGAGGCAAGAAACTTTATCTTTCAAAGTCTCGATTTCTTCAGCTATAAAATGAGAAAAATAATGTCTGCCTTACCTACCCCACAGTAAAGTGGTGAGAACAAAAATTAAATATTATGAAAATATCATATAAGTTCCAAAGTGTTATTCAAATTTAAGGCATGAATACATTAGTAAAATGGTGGATTTGGTGCCTTGTTCTGTGCTGAGCATAGAGTGGGTTCTCTACAAGGGATAGATCCAAGAGAGTCATAATCTTAATAGACAGTTGGCATTTTCTAGGTAACTTGTGTGACACGGCCTTTATGTGGAGTTTGTGTATGGTTTTTAGGATTGGCATGTTGTGTCGGACAGACAGATCTTTTATCCTTGGCTGTGTGACCCCATGCTGTGGTGTCTGGAAACATGTCCATCTGTCTAATTGTGAGAGTCTTACCTTGAATGGGTTCCCTCTAGAATGTGAACACATTGTTCCTTTTATATTCCCGATGACAGCCTTGTATCTTTCTCTTTCCTTATGAAAGTCATACATGTTCATAATAGAATATTTGGGAAAGACTGAAAAGAAGGGAGAAAAGTCTCACCCATAGGACTACTACCCACAGATGACCACTGTTAACATTTTGGTTTATTACTTTGCTCTCTGTTTTTCCTATATTTAAATGTATATTTTTTTGTGTTGGCTGATTTTTTAATAGTTGTGTTCAAAGCGCACGTACAATATTGTAGTCTGCTTTTATTTCTCATCTAACATTACAAAATAAGAGATTTTTCTATGTTTCCATTTCCTTTCTCCTCTCCTGTCATTCAAAACTCAAGTCCTGTGCCATCTCCTTTTGAAAGCTTGACTTGTCCTGCTAATTTGGTTTACAGGGTCCTCATATGTATTCTAGAAACATATTTATGTCACCATGGAACCCATCTCCCTTCTCTTCATAAGAGTTAATTAATCACTTATATTTCCCATTTTACCATGAGCTCCTACAAGCAGGAACTACATCTATTTGACTTTGTGTAGACAGATCCTAGATCAATGCCTGGCATAGATTGCTCAATAAATATTTGTAGAATAAATTACCAAATGTTATGATAAATTCTTAGCAAATATCATTTTTATCTGCCTTCTAGTCCATTGAGTGGATAAACAAAATTTCCTTAATAAAAATTCCTTTAAAATTCTTTAAGATTATTGGTTTTAATATTGTTCTTACAAATAACTATGCAATTAATATTCTTAAATATAAACATTTTTTGGTAGTTCAGACTTTTTTTTTTTTTTTTTTACTAATGAGTCAAATTAGAGAAGTTCTAGGCCTAAAGGTATGAGCATTCAACACATATTGCCCAGTAGCTTTTAAAGGAGTTACATCTATTTTCATGACTTTCAGGCTATTTCCAGGGATCTTTCAAGGCTATGTTAAGACAGCCAGATGTTTCTTCTTTTGGGAAGCCTTCTCCATTCCTCTTCCTCTTCTGGCTGGTCAAGCTTCGGTACTCCTCTTCTGTACTTCTCTATAAACCAGTACCATAGATTTATGATGCTTTATTACAGTTATGTATTTACTTGCCATCCTTCTAGACAAGGCTATGAGCTCTTTTGAGGCAAGTCTTACTAATTTTTATAATCTCCAGTGCTTAGAAGTGTAAGAGATTCTCAATCCATTCTTGTTGACTACAAGCAGCTATTTAACGATTTAATATTTAATCCAAATATATAATAAAATTGACCCATGAGTAAGGATAAAAATGGCAATGATTTTTATATATCAAACATAAGGTGGCGCTCAGAGAGATGTAGGCTACAGATTCAGTGAACTCTTTCCTTTGGACATCTTGACAGAATTAATGTTCCATACATGTCATAATGTTCCTTTCTCTGATGATCCATACACTGGAGCCAGAATGTTCCACAGCACTGAATTTGCTCTTCTTCATCAACCAGCCTTTATTCCATTTAGTACATCAGGGTTCCTTCCTTTAAAATTCTTAAGGTTTACCACTTCAGCATGCAGATTCAATTACTGATAGTGCAGCCTAAGGCAAGTGGCCCTATCAGTTCCAAATCGGTTTAAAAAAAAATAAAAAAAGGTCCATACGTTTCTTGGGGGAAAAAAAAGATTTTATAATTTATAAGTTATTAATGAATATTTTACCATGGGCAGAAAATGATCCAAGTGGTATGAAAGAGGCTATGGAATTATTTCATAGCAACCTGTTGGCTGATAAAGAAATGAGAATATTCAATGTTCTAAGAACCAGTGCAGAAAGGATCTGTAAAAATGAACCGACCTTAAAGAATATATGTGCTGCCTTTCTCTTCTTCATTCTATCTTCAAAATGTTGTTCCATATTCGTCTATATAGAAATGGTCCTTAAATATGTAAGAAGAGTTGTGTGATGTTGATGGAAATGGACTAAGGCCTCAGGAGGCTCCCTATTCCTCACTTTCAAACATACTCTCATAGAGGAGTTGGAATATATTTCCTAGTTTTTCAAACTAAGAAATGGATTGGGAAATTAGGATTGGTTGCAGCCAGAATTTTACCTGCTAAATAAAGGTGTTTTTTTTTAACATAAAATATTGGTAAGAAGCAGCTAAATGTTTCTTCTTTTCAGTTGCCAAAAACATAAATATGCATACCCAGGCAAAGTCCTTCACAGCGAAATACCAACTCATAAATACAATCTTGCTCCTGACCTCCTTGGACATGAGGTTTATTCTTCCCAGTGAGGCACCCGTCTTCATTCCATTCACAGAAAATAGCCACTCATGTCTGGCATGAATCAGCATGTGAATTCCTCACTGATTTAGCTGCTGCAAGTATTTGCTAAGCGGCACGTTTAAATAGAAGAGCATCAATCATTCGAGCGTTACTAATTTCCATTGTAATGAGTACTTGAGAATGAACAGTAAGTTCATTGTTCAGGAGTACATGTGCAATCCTGCTGTTGATCACCTATAAACATGAGCTCATTTTCAAACTCGGTGCTTGCCTCTGGCACATGGACTTTTGAGGTATGATTTTTGTGGGTAATTATCCTACTTAGTATGTGTGCGGTGCTTGTAGCTAACAAAGGCTCCCATTACATAACCTTGCAGATACAGTGGAAGCAGAGGTCTGACAATTTAATTATTACTATTAAATTTAAAACTAACTCTAATCATTTCTCAGAAGTGCCATACCTTTGTTGGCAAATTCAGTGGGTTGAGTCAATCTACTTTACTATCTGTTGAGCCCAGCCCCCTTTCTCTCCATGCTGTCAAGGCCCTAGTTCAGGGTTTCATCATCTCTCTCCTGATCAGTTTCAACATTTCTTTTAACTGGTCTTCTGTACTCCAGTCTCTGGTCTCCCCTTCCCACTTCCCAATCAATCCTCCACACAGCAGAGTGACCTTTAGAATAGCAAATCTATTATGTTATTCTCCCTCCTTAACATCATTCAGTGGCTTGCAGCTGCCTTCAGGATAAAGTACAAACTCCTACAGAGAGGAAACAAGCCCCACAGGGCTCTTCATAATCTGGCCTCTGCTTACAGCTGGATTAAGAGTCCCTAAACATTGGAAAAATAGAAGTGACCCACTTCTTATTCACATGTCCCATATGTAAATAAGAAAAGAAAGAAAGCAACAATAAAAGACAAAACACCTAGGTATGCTGTAGTTAAAATAATTTCTTTATTGCATTTCTGATTACAAAATTCCGGAGAAATTTATCAAAGCTAACGTTCTCTCACTTTTTTGGCTTCTGCTTTGCTGGTACATCTAAGAATGTGCATACTTCATCCATCAATTGGGTGATCCAGAAGAAACAATCAAGCAAACAAAACAGCAGCAACAACAAAACTCATTATATGCCATTAAGTAACTTTTTGAGTTCTTCCTCTCTCCTCCCCTCCCTCCCTTCTTTCCATCCATCCTTCCCTTCTTCCCTCCTTCCTTCACTTATAGTGAATTTATTGTGTGGCAGGCACTGTACCAGCCCCTAGTTGGCATACACAGAAAATGGGATACCATCACTAGCCTGGAGCTCACAATTTAGAAGGGGGGAGTGGCAAAGGAGTTACAGATGTATGATGGTTTGAAGCTGTATATACCCCAGAAAAACATGTTCTTAAATTTAATCCTTTCCTGTGGGTGTGAACTCATTGTAGGTAGGACCCTTGGATGAGATGTAATCCTATCAGTACAGGATTTAATCCTATTACTGGAGTCCTTTATAAGTGGAATGAAATTCAGACAGACAGTGAGAAAGCCACAGGAGGCAAGAAGCTGAACCTGGAAGAGAAGGGAGAGACCAGGAGATGCCGCCATGTGTCTTGCCATGTGACAAGCTAAGGACCCCAAGATCACTGGTAGCCAGTCTTCAGGGAGAAAGCATCACCCTGATGATGCCTTGATTTAGACTTTCTTTTAGCCTAAAAATCGTAAGCTAATAAATTCCCATTGTTTAAATTGACCCATTTCATGGTATTTTCTTGAGTAGCTTAGGAAACTAAAACTCAGAGTCTTTGAAGATTTTCCAGTATTTTGTTGACAAGCTCTATTAAGAGGTGCTACTTCCCTCAGTGAAAGCTCCATTCACTATCCTTCTTCTATGATTCCTTTTCCACATGACAGTCTTTCAAGTATTTATTCATTTATTCAAAGAATTGTATTGAATACCTACTATGTGCCCTACTCTTGGAACCCAAAGTTAAACATGGCCTTTGCCCTAAGCTCCTTGTAGTCTAGTGGCATATATAGACAAACAGACAATTATAAAGCGGTATGACAAGTGCAATGATTGAGGGACCAAATGGAGACCTATGTGTATGTATGTGTATGTATAAGGAGGAGGAAGAACTGACACCTGAGCAGGTATTAGCCAGACTAAGAATGGGGGTGTCAATCCAGGCAGAGACACAGTCAATAAGCAATAAGCATGGCCAGGCATGGCAAACTAAGGGAACCCTCTGTAGTTGAGTATGTCAGAGAAAGTGGAGACCCTAGACCAGTGGCTTTCAAACTCAAGTGTATATCAGAATGACCTTCAGAGCCTATTAAAACACAGTTTTCTTAGAACTTCTGATTCAGTAGGTCTTGGGTGGGAACCAAGAGTTTTCATTTTTAACAAGTTCCCAGGTGATGCTGATGTTATTGGTCTGTGAAGCCACACTTTGAAAACCAGTGCCATAGATAATTAGGTAGGAAACAGATTGCAGAGTTTTGTCTATAAAAGTTAGTAATATGTGCTCTATGAGTGTATGTAACAAAGCTTTGTTGTTATTCAAAGGTGGATGCCTTTGCAGTGTTACTATCTGTAAGGCATTTTTCAAGGTCCTCTTCTTTTTCTATGGTCACCTCGTCTTCATTTTCATATTTGCAGTTGTTTCCAACCCCTTCACCATCTCTGTTTTCACTACCAAAATGTAATTATCCCTTTTGATGCCACTGACTTATTATTACCTTAGGCAAGATTTAGAGTCAGAAGACTGAGCTCAATACTCAGATTCACACTTCATTAGCCATGAAAGCTTGGAAAATTAATTTAACTCATCTAGTTGCAACTTTCTTCATTTGTAAAATGATGAAACACCTAGCTTACTGGGATTTTGTGAGGATAAAATGAAGTATCAATTTGCACAGTTGATGAAAAAGCACACAATGCCAAGTGTTGTTGAGGATATAGAGATAAAGGAACTCTCATACACAGGTGGAGGGTTATGAGGTTGTGAATTATATAACCACTTTAGAAAACACTTTGTCAATCAGTATCAATCAGAGTCAAACTTATACGTAGCCTACAACCCAGAAATTCCACTCTTATACCTTTAGATAGACATTTGATATATCTGCATATATTACTTGCACTATTGCAAATAGTGCTGATACATTTATAATTTAAATATATTTATAACAAACTTCTTTGTAATAGTCCTAAACTGGAAACAACTCAAATGTCCATCTAAAGTAAGATGGATAAATATATGTGACGTATTCAGACAAGAGAAAAATCATACAGCAATGAGAATGAATGAACTACAACTACATGCAATAACATGGATACATCTCAAATGCAGTATTGAGCAAAAGAAGGAAGACATGATTCTATTTAAATAATGCTCATAAACAGGAAAAATTAATCTGTTGTTAAAATTCTTGGAATACTTTTGATTCTGATCAAGATGGAGTAACTGGGCCCAAATTTACCCTCTTGCCAAAAACAACGAACTAAAAGACAAAATATAGTTAACAATGCTTTTCGAGACAATGGACAACAGGAATAGAGGACAGTGATTTCTGAGAGATGGGAAACAGAGCAAGCCATGTTATTACCCAACTTGTCTGTGGCACAGGGAGGGGAACTGTGATGGAGTCCAGCAGACTCCCTGAGTTGAAGGGATAGATATGAGAATCCAAGGAGAAAAAGGCAGCTAGATTTCTCAAGACAAAGAATCAGAGAGAAGACCATGGAACAGAAAGAGAGGAACTGAGATCTTCAGCTGGTCTCCTTTGAGTATTAAGTGATTACTAATCAGCACATGTATGTGAGGCAATTTCAAGACCTTGACTTTTCTAGCCTCCAGAACAGTGAGAGAATAAATTTCTGTTGTTTTAATCCACTCAGTTTGTGATAATTTGTTATGGCAGCTCTAGGAAAATCATAGAGATTATATTAATAGCAGATTAGACATTGCAGAAGAAAAGATCAGTGGACGTGAAAGGATAGCAACAGAAGCTATCCAAAATGAAACACACAGGAAAAAGAATTTTTAAAAAAGAAAAGAGAATTTGTTACTTGTGGGACAACTTCATGTGGTCCAATATATTTGTAATTGGAGTCTCCAAAAGGAAGGAAGGAGGACAGAAAAAATATTTGAAGTAATATGGGTGAAAAGTTGCGTACCTTTGGTGAAAACTATAAACTCACAGAAGCAAGAAGTTCATCAAACCTCAACAACAACAACAACAACAACAACAACAAAATGAAGAAAATTACACCAAGGCACATCATAATTGAATTCCTCCAAACCAACATTAAAGAGAAATACTTAAAAGCAGCCAGTGAAATAAAGACATGTTACATACAGAAAATCAAAGATTTTTCAGCAGATTTCATTTCAGAAACGATGCAAGTGAAAGACATTTGAGCAACACCTTTATAATACTGAAGGGAAAAAGAATCCTGTCAGCCTTTATCCATCAAAAATATCTTTCAAAAGTGAAAGGTAAGTAAAGATGTTTTCAGATACAGAGAAGTTGAAATAATTTATAAGAAATATTAAAAGAAGTTCTTCAGGCAGAAAGAAAATGCTGTCAGATGGAAATCTGGATCTTCACAAAGGTATGAAAACACCAGAAAGAATAACTATATGGGTAAATATGTATGCTTTAAAAACTATTGTTTAATCTAAAATTCAGTTGATTATTTAAGCAAAAAATACTGCATTATAAGATTTATGATATGTGAAAGTGGAATATATGACACCAACATATAAAGGCTGGGAGGGGAGAAATGTATAGTACTTTATCTGTATTTCATTACATGCACCACTTTCTCTAGTGTGCATTAGTAATTTGAGTGCAAGTTTTATCTTTCCTGCAAAACTATATGTAGCTTGAGGACAAAATCTGTGTCTCATTCATCATTGTACCCTATAAAATCCATCTTGGTGTTCTGTCTATTGTCAGTGTTTAAAAAGTGCATGCTGGGGGAGTGGATGTGGCTAAGCAGTTGGGTGCCCACCTCCCACATGGGAAGTCACAGGTTCGGTTCCCAGTGCCTCCTAAAGAAGACAAGCAGGCACTGCGATGAGCAGACGCCACAAACAGCAGATGCCACAATGAGCAGCACTGCAACCAGCAGATGCGCACAACGAGCAGACGTTGCAATGAGCAGACGCCACAGCCAACAGATGCCACGGCCAGTAGGGAGTGGATGTGGCTCAGGTGGTTGGGCACTTGCCTCCCATGTGGGAGGTCCCAGGTTTGGTTCCCAGTGCCTCCTAGAGAAGACGAGCAGACACAACAAGCAGATACAGTGAGCAGACACAGCAAGAAGACAATGAGCAGAAAGACGAGGGAGCCATCAGGGGAGTGGGGGGAATTTAAAATAAATGAATAAATAAATCTTTTTTTAAAAAGTGCATGTTCAATAAATGAACAAAATTTGTTGAGGAAAACAGTTCTAGTCCATTCCATTCTCATGTTTCTCTGCCTTGCTACATTTCCATGGCTTTCTTTTTCTCTTGCTTTCTTTTCTCTTCTTCTTTTTCCTCTCTAGACTTGTCTGATTTTTCCTCAACATGCTGACTCCTCAGTGTGGCTGGATTAGAATGAACAAAGGACAGAATAGAAGGCAGTCAGGTCAGTGTGATGGATTGAATTGTATCCCCCAAAAAGACATGTTCAAGTCCTCACCCCTGGTCCTATGAATAAGAACTTATTTGTAAATAGGATATTTGAAGATGTTATTAGTTAAGATGAGGCCAAACTAGATAAGGGTGAGTCCTCATCCTATACAACTGGTGTCCTTATAAGGAGGGGAAATTTGGGAACAGAGTAGGCAAAGACAGAGAGATGGCTATGTGACAGAGGCAGAGATGGAATTTATGCCAGTCAAGGAATGCCACAGATTGCTGGCTACCCAGCCCACCAGAAGCCAACGGAGAGGCATACAATGGATTCTCTCCCTTAAGAGGAAGCATGACCCTGCCAAAACCTTGGTTTCAGACTTCTAGCCTCCAGAACCATGAGATGATAAGTTTCTGTTGTTTAAGCCAACTAGTCTGGGGTACTTTGTTACAGCAGCCCTGGCAAACTAAGACAGTCAGAGAGAACCTGCAGGGGATAGAGGAGTTGGTGGACAGTCTGGCAGGGTGGAGGTAAGGACTTAAAAGCTTGTGTGAAATAGGGGAACCATGCAGGGTTTTGAGCAGAGGAGTGACATGAACCTACTTACATTTTTAAAAGACCATTCAGACTTATCTGCTGAGATTGATGATAGGGGTAGGGGAAAGGATGGAAGCAGGGTCACTAATTAGAAGGTTATGGTAAAAATCCAGACAAGAGTCATGGGACCTTGGACAAGGGTAGCAGCAAAGGAAATGATAAGAAGTGATGTTGGATGCTTGGTTTATTTTGAAAGTAGAGTCCTCAAAATTGCTTTCTTTCTCTCACATCCCATAGTTAATCCTTTAGGGCATTATGAAAGGATGCCACTTTCAACTTTTATGATCTGAACAATGGAAAGAACAGAGTTGCCATCAACTGAACTGGAGATGGCTATGGACTTGAGGAAGGAAAATTAGGAATTCTAGTTTGGACATGCTATGTCTCAGACTTTTAATGGCAAATATCAAATAGGCAGTTGGATACATAAGCCCAGAGTCCAGAAGAAAGGGTTGGATGGATATAAATTTGACAATTAGATGAAACTGGATGAAATTACCATGGGTGTAAGAAGAGAAGAGGACAAAGAATTGATCATTTGACTTCTTCAATGTTAAGAAATTAGGGAAAGAGGAGGGAGCAGCAAAGAAAACTGAGAAGTACCTGTCAGTGAAACAGAAAAAAAACCCAATCCACCAACCAACCAACCAACCCACCAACAAACCAACCAACCAACCCACCCACCAAGCCACCAAAGCAGGAGATGGAGGAGTCCTAGGAGTCAAGCAAAGATAGTTTTCTGAGGAGGAGGCAGTGATAAACTGTGACAAATTCTTCTAATAGACACCGTAAGTTGGTGATTATTGACGACCTGACAAGAACCGTTCTGTAAAATGATGGAAGTGAAAGTCTCTTTGAAGAGGTTTCAGAAAGAATGGGACAAGAAGTCTTTTGAAGAAATTTTCAGCAAAGGGCAGTGAAACAGGCAGTTAGCTGCAAGGGGAAGTGGGATCAAGAGAGAATTTAGGACAGAAGGAAGAACAACATGTTTGTATGCTGACAGAAGAATCCAGTAAAGAGAGGAAAATTGATGCTGTGGTTGTTTGTTACTTATTTGCCTACTCATATCTCACCCGTTCCTATGTGTGGGGATTCCTCCACCATTTAAGGCAAAAAGACTACATCTCGGATTCTCACTCTCCCCACCCTCCTTGCAGTTAGGACACATGAAGATGAAGTTGGGCTCATCAGATGCTTCAGCCCCAAACTCTGAAATAGAAGCTAGTGACACGAAGAAGAGCAGACCACATGGAATCTATTCTGGGAACAGATGACAGGAAGGCCCCAGACACAGGTGTGAGAAAGAGTTTTCATAAGGGCAGGGACCAATTTATCTCTTATTCACTATTGAAACTCCTGAGCCTACCACAGTTCCTGACACAAAGTAGAAGCTCAGTAAATATCTGATGAATACATAAATGAATATAGGTCAGCTGTAATTAGTTGGCTGATTGACAGATTAGACTAGAGTGTGAATAAATTCACGTCACGGGTGTACTTCTGTCACTGTCATTGTTTGTTGGACCTAAAACAGCTTTATAGAATTGAAGTAGGATTGTTTGGAAATTCTTGTAAAATAAAAAGGAATGTGAATTTTTGCACCTTGATATCAGATTTTATATTGAAGTTTCAACCAAGAGGTCTGTTTAAGATTTCTCATGATGAGTCGGTACTGGAAAAGAACCAGAGCTAGAAAAACAAAATCAAAGGCATGTTTTTCTGGAGCAATTCAATAGCATTAAGCCACTACAAATAGGATTGAATATAAAGAACAAGGGAAGAAGTCATCATGCTTGAGTTTAAAGGGGATATTTTAAATTACCTTCTTTGTAGATCCTATGAGAGTCAAATTTCTGTACATATTCATTTGGGGGATCTTTTATTTAGTTAGAATTTTCATCTCCTTACAACCTGTTGGCAAACATACTAAACATAGTTTGAATGCTTCAACGCATTTCATAAATTCAAACTATTCATTAAGACCATTTGCCCAATGATAATCACCATCCCCCTCCTCCCCACGCTGGTGATGGTGGCAATCAAGAAGAAGGAGGGGGACAGCCAGGCTGTGGGATACGCACTCTCCCCTCAGCTCTAGAAAATTCGCATCTCAGACCACCTGAGCAGACTTCTCTGTGGTTAATCTGTTACCTCTCCCCATGTTAGTTTAAATCCTGTATATTTCCATTTTGTAGCAAAAAATTACTTTGCTGCCATGAGCTTTTTTGAAAAATAGAAATTTCAAAGAAATTAAAGAGAATTTAAACTTTCCTTTTTATTCTCTTTAATTTTAATTCTCTTGGGAAAAGTCAGAACATTTAGACCCAGAAATGAAGGTGGCTATAGAAAGGTTTTAATGTACTTATGCCAATGGCTGTCCCATGAAGAAGAACCAAAGAATCCAAGGAATTTTCTTCATCTGTGCATTTTTATGCTATCACCATAATGTCAAGAGTCCTATAAAGCCAAAAGTATTACTACTAAGCCACTGAAAAAGTTTACTATCTTAGTAAAGATGAGACAGAGACAAATGAGGAAGTTATGATAAATGAGTAAAAGGAGAAAAACTAAAGAAAGAGAAACAGAAAGATAAAGATTAAATTTAATTTACCTCTGTACTTTTGAAAATTACAATCACAAAAATATAAGTGCTAGAACTGTCTGGATGAAACAAAAATAAAACAAAACAGAACGTTTGCTTTGCTCTATGTAATGCCAGTGTGAAGCTATGCTGGATTGAGAGGGCACAGAGAGATTTTGGTTTTAATATATCTAATCTTCAGGAAACATTTTGCATATTAATGAACATACTTTAAAAATGCTAGAAAGTTTTTTCTTTTTCTTTTGTCTTGTTTTCTATTGCAATTCTTCAGAGAGTACTAAAGTATCCTAATTCATAACAGTTATGATCAGCCAAGTGCATACCTGTATGCGTGTGTGTGTGTGTGTGAGAGAGAGAGAGAGAGAGAGAGAGAGAGAGAGAGAGAGAGAGAGAGAGAGAGAGAGAGAGAGAAAGAGAGA
Source organism: Cabassous unicinctus (assembly GCA_029593785.1). NCBI lineage: Eukaryota > Metazoa > Chordata > Mammalia > Cingulata > Chlamyphoridae > Cabassous > Cabassous unicinctus. Next base: position 17,068 of record JAQZBX010009699.1, on the reverse strand, counting down.
TCCTCCTTCTTTTATAAGTACTTTTTCTATTTTGGTTTCTGATAAACAACTCTTAGGTAATTTCTAAGAATGCTTTTCTGGGCATCCCTGCCTTCTGGCATTCATGCCCTTTTGAAATATCTCTGCTTGAGTGTGGGCTGGACTTGATGATTTCCTTCTAATGAACAGAATACAGCAGAAGTGATGGGATGTCACTTCTGATTCTGGTTATTAAAAGACTGTGGCTTTTACCTTGGATGCTGGCTCTTGCATTATTTGCTTCTGGGGAAAGCCAGCTGCCATGTCATAATGCAGTCCTGTGGAGAGGTCCACATTACTGTGCTTGGAAGCAGATCTTCTGAGGCCTGCTGACAGCCACAAAAGTAAGTGTGGAAGTAGAAAGCCTTAAGATGATGGCAGCATGGTAAGAGAACCTGAAAAGAAACTACCAGCTAATTTGCATCTGGACTTCTGACCCACAGAAACTTTGAAATAGTAAACGTCTATTGTTTTCAGGACTAAGTTTTGGGATGATTTGTTACGCAGCAATAGATAACCAATACAACTACAGATATTGGACAAAAGCTCCCTTCTCAAGTTGCAGCAGATGGATACATGAAAAACAAGTAACTTTTAAAAAATCTGTTTGGGGCAATTTTAAATTGAGATTAAAAAGCTAAGATGAGTCCCTGTAAGAGCTTTTTTTAAACAAAACTAAGGGCCCAAAAAGAAAGGTTGCTTTTGCCTTGCCTTCCTATTATTAAATGAAACTGGTTTAGCAACTATCTTAATTTAACTGATTTTTATTTCAGTTCTCTAATTTTTTAGTTTAGGTTAAGTTTTCTTTTATTTCAGTTGGAATTTCAGTTTCCCTTTCAAGAAGAACCTGAAAATCCCAGAATTACCAAAGATCTTGTTTTTAATAGTTTTAGTAATAAGAAATTACATAATTATATGAAATGCCCACATGGGGAAAGAGCCAGATTCTCTATTCATTGCTCACAGATTTCATAGGCAAAGGTTGGATCTGACTCATTCTCTGTGTCCCATCATGCTTTGGGCAGCATGACATTCTTTGGTGCTTATGAGCCAACACTGTCCATCCAGGGTTCTTTGGAAGCCTGGGTGATATAGCCCTGGGATATACTACATTATGCAGAATTCGTAAACTCAGGCCCAGACTATGAAAAGCAAAGTCTGTAAATATGACTCTAATCCAGCAATGTATCCTTTTATTGGAAGTCTCCAGACACAGGAAGTGAGTGGAAGGAAAGGTCTGTGTTCTTCTTCAATGCTTTTATCATCATTGGTTAACAGTGATGGGAGCAATATTTCTACATAAGATAAAACCAAACTCTATGGACTAGAGAGACTGAAGGGGAGGATGGAAGATTACAGCCCAAAATGATATTAGAGACTGGGCAGTTTCATAATCTCCTAGACAAGCTCAAAGATGTAAAGTCAAATTAAAGCATGGCCTTGCATTTCTTTCCAGTAGTCTCTTGTTTTTGCGTTTTTTAAAAAAGTGTGTGTGTATATTCGTGTATGTGAATGTGTCTGTGTGTGCATGTGTGTATAATCTAATGCCACATATTATGTCTATGTATACATATAGGTACATAATTATGCCTGATCTCTTAATTTGACTTTATGCTGCTTAACAGAGAAATAGTCTAGACAATTATTGGTTGGGGCCATATTTTTCTATTGTCAATAAAAATACTTTTAATTTTTCAAACAAATGTTCCATAACTGCCAGAAAAAGATAAAGTATGTTTTGTAAGTATTTTAACTATCTTAGCATAATGTGTTATTGCATGGGGCCTGAATTCTGACAGTCTGAGTTCCAATTTTGCTCTACCACTTGACAGCAAGTGAGCAAGTTGTTGAATTCTGTGGTTTCATCTCTAAAAGAGATGCACAGTTACTGGAATACTTATGGCCCCTTCATGCTGCCATTGCTCAATAAATGTTAGTGATTAGTCATGTTTTCATAAGGAAAGTTCCTATAACAGTGGAAGGAACTTTCTTCAAATAAGTAGTTCTCTAAAATATAACTACAAACAAAATCCTAAGTAGAGAAAAGTGCTATTATTAGCAGTATAGTCCTTAGCTATAATATAAAAACATTCCAGTATTATCTATATTATCTGTTCCAAGGCACAGCAGTTATAATGCAAACCATTTTTCTACACCATCTGTATTAGTCAGCGAAAAGGGGTGCTGATACAAAATACCAGAAATTGGTTGGTTTTTATAAAGGGTATTTATTTGGGGTAGAAGCTTACAGTTACCAGGCCATAAAGCATAAGTTTCTTCCCTCACCAAGGTCTGTTGCTACGTGTTGGAGCAAGACAGCTGCTGACGTTTGCCAGGGTTCAGGCTTCTTGGGTTCCTCTCTTCCCGGGGCTCTGTTCGTCTCCGGGCTAAGTGCCTCTGTTTCCTCCACAAGGTCAGCTGTAGACTATGAGGCTCTCTAGGCTTTGCCTCTCTCCACAAGGCCAGCTGTAGAATCTCAGGTGAACAGCTCATGTCTTTTCCCGGGGCCTTCTCTCCTTCCTCACGACCAAGCTCTCTTACTTCCTGGGGCTCCAGCTCAAGACTCCAACATCAGAACTACCACAACTCTGTCCTTTGCCTTGCCTTTTATATTTGATTCCCCCACCCACCAAGGGGTGAGGCTCAGCACCCTACAGACGTGGCCCAGTCAATGCCCTAATCTTAACTTAAGCATGCCCAGATTAACAGACCAGTTTACAAGCATAATCCAATATCTATTTTTGGAATTCATAACTATATCAAACTGCCAAACTGCTATACCACCTATGAGGTTTGATTACTTATTAACTCATAATCTCATTTAAAGTGATTTTATGACCTGAACTCTGAGCATGGAATTAGAGGAGGAAACACCATATAACAGACATATCACCATACACAAATGGAAGATTTCCAACTAAGTTACTTGTCAAGTGATTTTCCCATTGGCTTGCATTATTAGGGTAGAGCTATGATTCCATGGGAAAGAGTTCTTGCAACCTGAATTGGAAACTTTTGATGGTTGTCTATCCTGTAGCATGCTACCACTTTGATAGATTACTTGCCTAGATATTTTGGAAAATAGCACCGTCTTGTAGGTCTGGGCAAAACGTCCAACCTTCATTTGTCTGGTTAGGGCCTGCAAATGTCTGGTAGAATTACTTCTTGCCATTAACTTTCCCCACAAAACACACAATCCCATACCATAGAATACAATCTTGAATTATGAAAAATTTATTTTTATTTGAAACTTCTCCATTGCTGGTTATTTTGTAACTTTTTAATTCTATCATCATCACCCTTAACAGCAGTAGCAGCATTCATAGACAGCTGTTGCGTAAGGGCACAGCACCAAATCTGAGCAGAACAGATTTTCAAGGGCAGCCCAAGTTGATCTGCATGAAGCCTTTCCAGATTCTCCATTGCGTAACTCACCTCTCTCCACTGTGCTCTCGCAACACCCTTTCAAACCTTTCTTGTCCCACCTATACCACTAGTCTCACTTACTGGTTTGCATATCTGTCTTCCCTTCTAAGAGAATAAATCTCGTCTTTGTAACCCCAGCATCTGGTACAAAGTCAGAAACAAAGCAGATATTAAAAAATATATTTGATGGTTAATGAATGCACAAGGAGAATAAAGAAAATAAAGGAGGAAAATAAGGAAATGAGAGTATAAAGAAATCAAGATACCCCATTATGTCATCATTTACTTTTTCTTTCTCACTGAAGTGGGAAAGAATGTTCTATAAATGTTGGAGATCCCTGATTATCATGTCAGATTGTAAGGTTAGGTCATGCTCTTTTCCTAAGAGATGCATTGCCCATGACACCAGTGGTTTTTCCTCTGGGTAGTTTGAGGTTCCCCAGCTTCTCACTGCCCCTGTGAGTCATTCTGGTTATTATTCCATTTGAAAGAATTGGAGCTACTTTTCACTTGGGAGAGCATAATAAATATCAGTTCTTCACTACTAAATTAGGATGGACAACCCATCTCTTGGGAAGAAAAGCAATAACTGATCATCGTAATGAGATTGTGCAACAAGCTTTGAAAATGCTTATACCACATTTATACAGAATAATATTTGCTTACACTTCAGACACTGCCATAGATTTATGGTTCACGGTCATAGAGTAGGTAATAGATTTGAGTATAACAATTTATTGAAACCATTTTTATTACTTTTTTAATAAAAATACTATTTGGCTGTTCAATTCATATTAAACTATGGTATCCAAAATACTGGGCTTTGGATTTTCAAAATCAATTCTGGCAGGATTTAGCTCACAAAACAATAATTCATTTTCCAAAGTAAATACCACCACTGATACAGTGTGTTCTCAAAAACTGTGTTCCAAGCATGATATTAGATTTTCAGTCCACGTCATCAAAATCAACTTTACTGGATCTCATAAAATGAATTTCCAAAGTAATTAAATGCTTTTTAATATCAACCTCAATATTTAACTTTAAATGTAAATAGAACAAATGAAAATTTAAAAGTTTATATAAAGAAAACGTAAGTTAGAGAAAGTAAATGGATTTCATTATATAATATCATTTTCTATATCTTGAGAATGAAACATTTTCTCTTTAACTTCTTAAATTGTAACCAATGAGATGAAAATTATCTACCTTTCAGGAATTTTGTAAATATTATAATTTATAAAATATTACTATAGTTAGTAGTAGTATAATTATTGTAATCTAAATATTTTGGGAGGTCTATTGATAAAATGGGATGTAGTTTGAGAATCTGAAAATTAACTCATGGGAAGATGAATTCAAAATGCTTATAATTAATTTACTTGACTACTCCTATGTTGAGCAAGAACAGAGTGATGATACAAAGCCAATTATTGGGTGACTGGTTATAAAAGACATGTATTGAAAGAGAGGAAAAAAGAACCCTATATGGAAGAATATAACATAATGGCATGAAATAGAAAACAAGATTTATGATGTACCCATTTAACCCAGTGATAGCACTCTTATAAATGCAGATGTCTAGGCTGTGTTTGTTCATACTTTGGAGCTTATTCAGAATGACACTTCTCCCTGGCCCCCATCCCTGAGGGATCTCACTACAGGCCCCCTCCTCTGGCTTCATACCCTCCTCCCCATTTCTAAGGTGTGTGTTTAGCTAACCATGCTGTCTAGATTCTAAATTATCTAACCACATCTCCTTTGTTCTTGTTCTCCATAAGCGGAATTCTGGATTTCTTGGGCACCCTGGGGCTTTAGCGACTTCAGCAAGAAAAACCTGTAAGAGTCTTTCAAGAAAAGCAAGATGAGTTTGGTGGCAGAGGTGTTTACTTAGGAAGGAATGTTTCAAGATTTTAGTCCAGGCATGACTTGCTTTGAAAGAACTCAAAAGAAGAAAATCCAAAATAATTTATAAATTCACTCAAAAAATATTGGTTAGGCAAGTGATATTTGACCTGGAAACACAGAGAAGAAGCACTACCCTGGGAGTCCACAGCCTAGATCAATGGGTTTAAGACATTTTTCATTGTGCAATATTCAACTTTTCACACCATTTATTTATGTATGTATGTATATATATATGTATGCTTGTATATATGCATGCCTATATGTATGTATCTATCATTTCCCTCCCTCCCTTTCTCTTTCTTTCTTTTCTTCCTTCCTTCCTTCCTCTCTCCCTCTTTCCTTCCTTTTTCTCTCTTTCTCTCTCTATCACTTATCTATAAATTCTGTACATATACCACTGTTATAGAATATTTTGATCTTATAAAATTTACTTCCACCCCAAAATGGAGATTCAAAAAGATAAAATATACACATAAATGGAAGTTCTAATAATTTCTTCCCCAGTAGATTATCTTGCATACCCCTTGGGTCATGAGCAACCCACTTTGGGGATCACTGCCCCAAAAGTAAACAAAGATCTGTGAACAGATACTATTAAGAAGGTACATAATGATTTAGAGAAACTAAAATAAAGTAAAAAAGATTGAGGTATTAAAAAAATGGAAAACATTAAAAAAATTATTTTTTGATGTTTTTCCTTTCATCACTGTAATATCAGTTGTCCTGTACATACAGTGACATTTTCTTCCATTTCTTCCCTAATGTCTTACCTTTTTTTTTTTTTTTGTCTTCAAAGAAGTTTTAGGTCACAATAAGGCTACATACAGAATATAGGGGACTCCCATATGCCCAACATCTTCCCCCTTTTCCCCCTTCTCTATTAATAGTCTTTTTACATGTGGATGGTACCTTTGTTACAACTGATGTACAAACATTGGAACATAGCTATCAACCATGGTCAATGGTTTACATTATGGTTTACATTTTAGACCGTACACCTTTACAATTTTTTGATGAAATTAAACATGGCCTGTATCCATCACTGCATGACCATGCAGAACACTTCCATTGGCCCCAAACAAACCCTCTTCAATCTCCTCTATTCCTCCCTCCCCCTCCCCTTGGGGCCCACGGAGACCACCAGGCTTCAGTCCTTGAAGGAGTGAAGATACATGCAACAACGCTGAGGGCCGGAGACATTAGTCTGTCCTCCCCTATTAGAAACTGCCCATGCTCTCAAGAGACACACTCCTCCTATGTTTGAGAACATATCGGGCCTCCCCAGCATGGGAGTCCGAGTGGTCTCCCCCCACTGACACAGCACACTATGACAAAATGATCACTCGCACATTTTCTAGAAGACTGTCCTATCATTATTATTTCATTTTCCTATTAATCAAATTTGGCAATATTCTTGGCTTCATTTTTGAAGAGGTTTTGGATCACAGAAGGGTCACACCTATGGCAGGGAAGGATCAATGGGGTGGGGTGTCAGCAATGGGGAATACATGGGAGGAAGTTCACCTGGGCATACATATAAGGTATATAACTATGTTCAGATGTTCATGGAGCATTGCCACAGTGGGTGGAGATTCACACAACAACTGAAAGATTATTGAATTCCCATCCTGAGGAACTCTGCCACATTCTCTAATGGAACAGCAACAATCCCCCAAGTGCAGGGGCAATGGCTAGTGAAGAAAGATGGTCCATTGATGGGCCCTTGATGTTGATGACTATGCTTGTGAGCCTTTTGCTCTTGAATTTGCAACTTAGCCTATGTTGGAGAGTGCCTAAAAGTTGCCTCCTGAGAGCCTCCTTGTTGCTCAGATGTGGCCTCTCTCTAAGTCAAACTCAGCATATAAATGCATTACCTTCCCCCCCAGCATGGGACATGACTCCCAGGGATGAGCCACCCTGGCACCGAGAGATTACTGCTAAGCACCTGCTGGTGATACAACTGGAAAAAGACCTTGAATAAAAGGGGGAAAAGGTAAAGACAAATGAGTGTATATGGCTAAGAGACTTCAAAGTGAGTCAGGAGTTCATCAGAGAGATAACGCTTATGCATGTCTCAGCAGGATCTCATAGATGGCCAAGGTAGATACTACTCCAAATAGTGGGGATCCTGAAGGCTCTGGAGACACTCAGGGCCTACGGTCATGGCAGATACTCCGTAGTTTGGTGCCTTGCCAATGGACCTACTTCAGAGTTTGTGCTCCTGAGTGTGACAGAGTTGGGCTCAGATGTGACTTCTCTACACACGCCTCTTCTGTCCCTTTAATTTGAACCTATCATTGGTGCTGGAGTTGGTAGGCGTATGTCCAAGAGACTTTAATTTCTGTGCTGTCCATGTGCCTGCTGGGCCCTGAAATTCAACGGAGTTGCAATACCTACTCTCCAGTTCATTGGACTCACCCAGGACAACTAACAAGGAGATGATGATCGACAACAACCATCCCAAGGAACCAAGAGAGTCTACAACTGCAAGCAAGAGAGTCCCATCCATCTGCCCCATGGGATCAAAGCCTCCTATCAAATAGAGGTGGAGTGGACATCACCATGCCAGAATCCTCAGGATTGGGGAATGAACTATGGACTAAAGTAGACTTACTGGTATTCTACTATAGACTTATTGTGATTCTAGCAATGGAAGAAACTATATCATTCATGTGGAGGTTATGAGGGCAGGGAAAGGGAAATACAGGTGAAATATGGGGGCATTTTGGGGACTTGGGAATTTTCCTGAATAACATTACAATGACAGATACAGGCCATTACATATCTTGCCGTAACCTACAAAATTGTTTGGGAGAGACTGTAAACTACAATGTAAACTGTAATCCATGCTTAGTGGCAATGCTCTATGGCAATGTTTTCATCAATTGTAATGAATGTACCACACTAATGAAAGATGTTGTTAATGTGGGAAAATGTGGGAGATGTAGGAAGTGGGGCATATGGGAATCCCTTATATTTTTATGTAAGATTTATGTAATCTGAATACCTTTTCTTAAAAAATAAAAAATATGTATATATATTAAAAAAAACACCAAAATAGTAATTGCAATCACAATTCAAACCATCATAAATCTATGTTTTCTACTAGCTGGTGAACTGTTATTAAAAATTTTAAAGAAAAAAAAAGAAGGCACAGAGGAAGAAGAAGCTAACTCGACTGGCGGACCTGGGGTGATTTGACAGAGAGAGTAGACTTATACGCTGGCTCTTTAAAGACTGAGTAGGCCACATAACAGGTGATGCAGGAGGTGATGAGGTGCATGTATGTGACAAATGGGTTACTTTTGACACCAGTGGTTTACAAATTTGTTTGTTTGTTAATTTATTTAAAGTCATTGGCCCTTTATTCCATGAAAATCCTATGTGGAAGCCCAACACGTAATATAAATAAAAGCAGAATTGGTCCATCTGAAACTGGAGATGGGAGTACAGGAACAGTACCTCCTTCAACACTGAAAGAACTCTGGAACCTCATAGAACTCCAAAGAATGCGGTGTAAAAGGCCCCTATTTTAGACAAGAGATTTTCTTTAAAAATGACTTTCTCTACTGTATTTCAAAAAAAATTTTGAAGAGTATAGAGACTGAACATTATTGATTTAAATTTTGGGAAAATTAATCAATTTATCTTCTTCAAATGTATGTGCTTTTTATGGCTACTTACTCATGGCACACAAAGTATCAGTCTAAATGTGAAGGTCCCAGTTGGTTATCCCCTTCCAAAAGAAGCTGAGACTTCCAAACAAAGGAAATACACTGAAAGTAGAGATTCTATATTTAGAAGTGCATCTGATTTGGTAATATATTTTTCCTCTCCGGTTCAAAGGGACAAAGGTAAACAGAGTAGTAAATATATTTCACAATTATCTATCTAGTCTTTTTAACAAATATTTGTTGAATACCTGCTTTGTGCCAGACAGTCAGCTGAGCTCTATGAATAAAATTTCAAGACACTTGTGGCCCAGTCGAGTGAGTAGGCAGGTAAGGAGAGTAGAGGGGCACAGAAAACACACACAGATCAAATATAAGAATGTGTGATTGCCAAGGAATAATAAAATAATACCACAAATCACTCTAAAATTATATCTTGCATATGTACTCCATTGTATACTACATATAGCTATATATTATACATTTATACTTATATTTTATTCAATACTTCTTGCTGTTTTATATAAAATTGGGTATCAACATTTAATCTTGCCCATTTCATACACCAGGATTTGTTTCACCAATAGTGAACAATATTTTTTTTCCCATGGCCTGTTCACACGCTCTTTACCCAATTTTATTAGGGTATTCATTTTTAATGGTATTGATTTTCAAAAGTCCTTTATATTAAGATTATTAGCACTTTTTCTGTCAAATCCTATTTTTCCTAGGATTTATTTGACTTTTTATCACTAAGGCCTTATATGATTTAGAAAATATTTTAATTTGTGGATAGTCAAATCCATTCGTTTTTTATTTTTGGTTTGTATGTGGTTTTACTATTTATTTTGTTTATTTAGATCTCCTAGTTTGATTCATAAGAACAGTAGCATGGATCCCAAAAAATGTATGGCTGGACTTTCCCAAACATCCACTGAGCCTCTCTGAAAGGAATGGTAAACCTCATTGATCCCAGGGCTAGATAGTAAACCTGTTTGGTTCAGAGGAGGATGTGAGAGAATCTCGAATTCTCGCGAAAGAAGTTCCACCTTCTGCCCTCGCGCCACACCACAGAGGAGTAAGTGGAGGCTGCATCACGTCAAGAATCTCATTGGGTGGCGCATCAGCAGGACAGGTAGAAGTACATTTATTTTGCAGAACAAGTTTTTTATGCTTTCCGTGGAAAACTTTTACTTCCTGAAAGTTAGGACAGGCTGAGATGTGGATGTGGAACTCGTTGGGAGGGGAAAGGAGGTTCCTTGGCCTGAGAGGGTTGGAGGCCACCGGCCTGCGCCTTACTTCGTCTTGCAAAGGCTTCTGCACGGAAAGCCTTACTTATAAAGATAAACCGGGCGCCTTACCTGGCCCTGTTTGCCGTGCACACCTCCCTCCGTGACCTCAACACGCATGGTGAGAGGGCGGCAGCAGCTCGACAAGACAGGGCTGGACCACAGGGTCCCATTTCAGACAAGACCGACCTGTGATGGCCTTAGTACTGGGGAAAACATCGGCACGTGGGGCGGGGGTGACACGCTCTTCCACCAAGGTGGGGAATGGCATGGAATCAGAAAACTCTCGTGGAACAGGCAATCTTGGCTTAAAAGACAAGAAGCCTTCTGCCAGGAAGAGGAGGGGATAAGGTGGATCCAGGCAGGGCGAACAGTTGAGTAAAAATATGGACTCCGAAGACAGCAATCCAGTCAAATCCGCCACCTGAGTATTGCAAAGCCACCCTCTGGACTCAGGGCCAAGCATGTACAGAGGCTTTGTGCGAATGACAAAATCCTGCCCCTGTGGAAAGGCCAAGTTTTTAAAAGGTGCCCCTTCTGGGCTGACAAAGTAAAGAAATGGCACATACCTTAGGTGGGTGAATTAGAAAAAGGCGACGGCTCCTTTGGGCTAATTCAGCCCTGGTCCAGAGTGCACAGCGCTTTCAGCTTCTACTCACCCGCAGGGTACAACTTGCAGGATCCTACCCAGGGACCCGCATCATTCTTTAAAAATTTTTAATCCTCCCACAGTTACTGTCTCTCTGGCCCTCACTTGGAAGACAGCAGTAGTCTTGCTATTTCCTTTATTCGGGTCATGACTCCTTACAACTCAACTTCTATACTGCTACTGGCTGATGTTTCTAAGTGCAAATTTGATCATACTCTCCCTTTGCCTGCTTGTGACGACGGCAGTAGTTCTTAAGCCTATCAGCTATACTCAGCTCTACCTTTTTATAAGAAATGTTTGTGGTCAATTATTTGCAAACAGGGCAGCATTTATTCCTCTTCCTGTATCTACACCCCTTGTAATGTAGCTTTGCAGCTCCTCCCATCAAGAGACTGTTTATAGGCTTCCGCTACAAAAACTGAGCACTTTGCAATCATGGACCATTTTGGTATTCCTAGGAGTCTGGAATTAGGTGCAATTTATTAATGCAATATATTCAGTGTACAAGAAAAGCAAATGTCCTATTTTCCTAGTAAAAGTGTTAAGAAATCGCACAATTCTAAACTGACTGTGTAAATAAATACATAGAATGTGAAGCTGAGTTTGTGGAATAGTTCAGGTGGGAGGAAAGCTCGAATGGCAAAAAATGTGGGAAGACTTCTTCACTAAGTCAAAAAACTGAAATTACAATAACCTATCTATTGATTACAATTCAACCATGTGGGCTGACCAACTGAATTGACATTTTATGATTTGATTTATTTTTAAATAAGTAAAAAATTAACAGTGTCTTAAAATAATTTTAAAATAATTTTTTGAAAACTGGCATCTGAGATAACATTTCTTGCTTGTATGAATAAAAAGTTTAGTTTTTCAAAGGTTGAGGGCAGAGTTGGGTGTTAAGATGGATTATTGAAATCAAAGCTCTAGCGTAATCTGCATAATAATTATATTAATCATAATTTTCCTATCAGGAAAACTGATGATGTGTAGGCTTTCCCTGACCACATGGTGAGTGAGGGGAAGAGGAAACCAAATTCATGATTCCCAATCCCAGACCACAATTTCATTATTTGTTAAGACCTAGTTCTATCACTCATGGGAGGTTAACCCAAAGCTCACAAACTAGGTTCGTGGGTGAAGTGCAGCAAAGCTTTCTTTGTTTTAATTTACAGGATGAAATGATGGGCATGGACTTCGTAAATTGTTCTTACAATTATTTTCTTAATTATAACTGCAGGGTAATTTACGCAGACCGTGTATGTAATATAGGAAGATTTTTTACCCCTCACATGAGGAGAAAGAAATTGAAGGTCTCCTGTCTTTGTTATAAGGTATTGCTGAGATAACTGATATCCCCTTGATGATTTGTTAAAAATATAGCACTTTGTGACTTTATGTAGTTTACATCTTCATCACATGACAACCAAAAGAAATGGAGAATTGGGGAAAAAAAATCAGTTAAATTGGTTGGTTGATATTATGTGGACAAAAAACAAGCTTAATTTACTTCACCTTTCACTTTTTGGTCTGTGGTTTTAGTATTGCTTACAGACCATGAAATATGTTTTTCTGCTTGTTTGTTTCCTGTAAGAGACTATAATGTAAGAATGTTGGTTTTTTGTTCTTATTTTTCACTCCATTTACTTGATCAGTGTAAGAAACTATTCTTCTCTGGCCTCAGATAATGCATTGTCTGTTACTATCAAGTGTTGGTAAATCAGATCCTGAAAATGCATTTTATTGATTTCTGAAAGAAGTAGCAAAGTGTCTGAAAAGGGGATGACCCTATGAGACAACAGTAAAATCCAAAAAACAAACCTCAACTCACAGCTAGTGAAAGTGAAGAAGAACAATAAAATGGAAAAACAAAACCAGGCACAATGGGAGGGAAAAATGAAATGACAGAGAGAGCTATAAAAACTAAGATCAAATAACTGCTGCAGAGAGGGAGGACAAAAGCTCTTAGGGAAAAATCAAAGAAAGGGATGGGCCTAACTAGATAGGTGGAGAGAAAGCAATGGAAAGGCCAAATGTGCTTGTCTTTCTTTTTCCCCTTAACAAAACATTTGTGTTTTCTCTGGTGAAAGGCAGAGGGAGAGAGAAGGCAGGACTTTTGACTTTAAAATTGTGCCCACTTTAAATGTCCTTCTCTAACCAACCGTGCAATTAAAAACAGTCCACTTGAGGAGATGTCCTCAATTCTTACGTCTATAAACATATATATATATATATATATATTTTTTTTTTTTCTCTCTCTCTCTCTCTTTTGAAAAGACATTTCAGTATTTGTTTTATTTCAGAAAGTATTTTTGGCAATGCTGATTTTATATCCCTAACTGCCCCCTAGTGACAAGGCCCAATTTCAAAATCTCTTCCAGAACAATTTTGTTCTAAGTGTTTCTCTTTCCCAATGCACATGTGGCAGTCTCAGGGATAAAACAGACTACTTACCATCACTTTATTTTAATTAGGCAGAGAGAAAAAAAATTTTTTTTTTTAAAAATAGGTCTAGGACAACATCACAATAGAGCAGTTTTTTAAAAAATATAAATTAACTTATAATTGGAAAAAACTATAGGCTTCTGTTATAGAGCATGTTTGCCCCTTAGTTATGCTATTACAAAATAAGCTATTTAGAAATGTAATTTGTCATTAGTCATATTCCCCATCTCCCTTCTGTTAAGTTATATTAAGACTCAGATTCCTGAGTTTCTTTTCATTCATCTTGTGAAATAGTAAAATAGAAACATAGCCAGGAAGAATGACCTGTATTCTAGAACTTTTTTCCAGTTATGATTTCTCCTGATCGCTTCTGATATTATTGTAAACTTTGAATAATAGCTAAGAGTAAGAATTTTGCAATCATGAAAGTCTAGGTTTAAATACTGATTAAGTTACTTGTGACATGGAACAAGTTATGTAATCTCTGTTAGCCCCAGTTTCACATGTGCAAAATGGAAATAATAATAATAACAATAGAAGGTTGTTATGGAGCATTAACTGAGATAATATATATTAAACTCTTAGCAGCATATCTACAAATATTTAGGACTTAATAAATGATAGTTATTAAGATACACAGCCCAATAATTGGTATAGGCTGGTATTTTCTCTTTAAAAATATTGGATAAAAACAAAGCTCTCTAAAGTAGAGTCAAAATTACATTTAAACAGATTGCAGAATATGTTTACTTGTAATCAATGCTGTATTTAGATTCTCTGTGGAATGTAAGTGCTTCAAGAGCTTAGCTAGAACATTCAACAAATCCAGTCCTTTTGTACCGTATTTGGCACATTGTCTATGAATAAATAATGTAAATGGGAGATAGAACTTTCCTTTGCATATCTCTTTATATATTTATTCTTGAACATATCCTCATTTTATTGATGAGGAAGCTAAGACACAGAGATGGTTAAATCAACTGGTCTCAACCAGGGAAGGAGCACTCCTCTAGGGGAGGTATCAGAATCTCCTGGGGTGGGTGGTGCTCTTCCTAGGTGCTCACGCCACCCTCCCCTAGGGCATGAGATGCTCAAGACTTGAATAGTTCCTTAGCCAGGACTGGGATGGGAACAAGGCTAGAGACCACTGGGTTAGTAGCAGATCTTGAATACGTACCCAGGTCTCTTACATTTATATTTCTATATCTGTGTAAGAGGAATTGTTTTTAATTTTTGCTTAAAATATTTCCAATTTCCCCCACTTTTACCCCTTATGCTTCCCTAATCTTATTTCCACCTCCTATTTATAGATTTCTTCCAGTTTAAAGGAAAACTGATTAGCATGGAGTTAAAGGGATCAGTATGCAACTGGAATTTTCTTTCTGATATAATCAGAATAATAGGAAGACCGTAGCCTGTGCCTTGAAAGAGAAAGAAGTTAGCTGCTCTGGGCTTTATCAGTTTTTCTTATTTTTATTTATTTGGTCAGGATCACATGCTCATTGATGAAACTGTTCTCAGAGATTTCTAAAATTTATACCCCAGGCATTATTTCTCATAATAAAAAATGATTATTATTTTTTAAAAGAGAAAATCAAACATTGCAAATACTGGTAGAAATCAGCCAATGGAGGGGAAGAGGTTGAAGATCCAGGAGAAAAAGTGGGTAACCCATTGAGCAAGGTCCCTGGGAGCACAGGAATAAATGGACCCCGAGTGCAGGGAGAACAATCCACCTTTGATGGCAGATCCACTTCATCCATTGAAACAAGAAGAAGAGTGGATGGGAGCAGAGGGGATTGGTTGACAGATTTGGTGCAGATTTGGTTCTCAGCTGATGGCTTCTGTTAATTTCTCTGAAACAGGAAGCAAGACAGTCCACTCATGAAGAAAACATGGAGGATGGGGTTTGGAGGAATAAAAGATCTACCAAAGAAGGACTGAAATGGTTATTTCGGAGAATGACCTAACCAGAGAAATATTTTGGGAATGGTCAAATAATCCTTTACCTTTTGTAAGTATTTTCAAGAACAATCAATATAAGAGTTAGAAATTGGAGTATATCAGATAGAAATCCTAAAAGTGTTATTGCTCCTCCCTACCCTTGCCTCTCTTAAACATACTATATTAAAAGCAATAAAAGTTCCATGTAGTTCTTTCATAATTTGCCATTCTCCACAACTTAATATACCATTAAGCTTTGATGTGATGTGTTTTGAGCAGAAGTTTCTTTAAATGGAAAACACTTATTTGCTGTAAGTGCAATATATTGCAAAAAAAAGTTAAACACTGTTCCTTGTGAGGCCAAGAGACAAGCCTTCCTTTCAACTGAGCACCTAGCCAGGCTCATGGAAGTATTCTGTAATACTGGCACTTCTAACTGAATCTCCTCTACCACTATGCAGAGGGTTGAGCCTCAGCAGCCCTTCAGCCAGGACTCAGTGGCCCTTCAGCCAGGGCTCTTAGAATTGTCCTCCCTCCTTCCCTTCATTCCTTCCTTTGCCAAAAATATCACCTGCAACTTTTGCCCCCTCTTTTCCTGTTCTCCTCTCTCTCACACCTACATAAACCTCCAAGCTTTACATTGGTTTTCACTCTAAAGATCAAGGACTTGAAGAAGAAGGGAGACCCTTTTGGATTCTGCTTTACCTTTTATCACTAATTTGTGTATATGTGTGACCCTGATACAGTTATGTAATCTCAAGACTTTGAGGTGGAAAAGGAACTCTTAGAGGCCATTCCATCTCTCTTCAGCCCGAACCATGCTCTGTTTTAAGGATGAGAAAACCTACAAAAGTTAGCATGTGGCCTGAGGAGCCCACTGCTTGAATTGCAGAGCTAACTCCTGGGAGGCAAGGGGTATGCACGTTCATCGCTGTACTTCCCCACAGACCCTACCGTGGTGTTCTGCCCACATTTTTGCTTAATGAATGCTGGTTAATTTACATTTATTGTTCACGATACTTAAGTTAAAAACAATGAGCGTAGATTTTAGGATTAGTGGAAGTAGTCCAGTCATCATCAGCCTAAGATCTAGGACTTAGCATAATTTCCTTTCCTTCAGTTTGGAATTAAAATATTACATAAAAATGGTTGAAATGATGCCAGTAAATATGGTGATAAATTTGTGACATGTGGCATGCAATCTGTGAAGATATTCCTTCACTTGGTCCTGTACTTTGAGAGGTAACGGAGTGGAAAATTAGATTAAATAAGCTTTTATTATTCTGTGGCTCTGTTGAAAAGGGTATGATCAAATACTTTTAAAAGCATATCTTCTGAAACAAAACCTCTGAAGTTCTTTCATAGAACTGAATGGTCAAAAAGCATTCCTCTCATCTCCATTATACTTTCCCTCTCTGTTCCTTTTGCCTTGGGTAGAATAAAATTCAATGGTAATTTACTTTGGGCTACATCAGAAATACACACTACCATAAGCCTCCCAGGTAAAAGCTGAAAGCATAGTGTATTAGTCAGCCAAAGGGGTGCTAATGTGAAATACCAAAAATGGGTTGGTCTTTATAAAGGGTATTTATTTGGGGTAGAAGTCCACAGATACCAGGCCATAAAGCGTTAAGTTTCTTCTCTCACCACAGTCCATTGCCACGTGTTAGAGCAAGACAGCTGCCGGCGTTTGCCAGGGTTCAGGCTTCTGGGGTTCC
>JAQZBX010009698.1:0-45630 GCA_029593785.1 Cabassous unicinctus | reverse complement strand
TTTACCTTTTCCCCTTTTTATTCAAGGTCTTTTTCCAGTTGTATCACCAGCCAGTGCTTGTTTGTAATCCCTCAGTGCCAGAAAGGCTCATCTCTGGGAGTCATGTCCCTCACTGGGGGGAAGGTAATGAATTCACATGCTGAGTTTGGCTTAGAGAGAGGCCACATTTGAGCAAGAAGGAGGCTCTCAGGAGGTAACTCTTAGACACCCTACAACACTAGTCCAAGTTGCAAATTCAAAAGCAAAAGGCTCATAGGCATAGTCATCAATATCAAGGGCCCATCAATGGACCATTCTTCTTCAATAGTTATGACCCCTGTACTTGGGTGATTGTTGCTGTTCCATTTAAGAAAATGGCAGATCTCCCCAGGATGGGGATTCAACAATCCTTCAGCTGTTGTGTGAACCTCTACCCACTGTGGCAATTCCCCATAAACATTTGAACATATTTATATACCTTATATGTATGCCCAGGTGAACTTCCTCAGTTGTATCCCCCATCACTGACACCCCACACCATTGATCCTCCTCTGCCATAGCTGTAACCCTTCTGTGTTCCAAAACTTCTTCAAAAATGAAGCCAAGAATGTTGCCAAATTTGATTAATAGGAAAGTGGAATAATAATTATAGGCTTAAACATAAGAAATAAAATAAATAATAATTTAGAAAAATGAAAAATAAAATAAAGTAAAAAAATGGGGTATTAAAAAAATGAAAAATATTCTGAAAAATTGTTTTGATGCTTTGCCTTTCATCACTGTAGTATCTGTTGCCCTGTATGTACAGTGGCATTTTCTTCCATTTCTTCCCAAGTGTCTTACTTTTTTTTTTTATCTTCAAAGAGGATTTAGGTCACAGTAAAGTTACATACAGAATATAGGTGACTCCCATATACCCAACATCCTCTTCCTTTTCCCCCTTCTCTAATAATAACCATTTTACATGTGGATTGTACATTTGTTACTACTGCTAGTAGCAGGCTTGAAAACATGGACTTGGTCAAAGGACCAGTTCAGCAAGTAAATCAGGTTTATAGATCAAAAAAAGCAAACATATTCAAAACAAAACCACAAAGTGCAAGAGTTGTCAGAGTATTGACAACTTCACAGCAATGCAAAAAAGAGGCTAAAGCTTCTTGTTCACCTGGCTATCCTTTGCAATCGAAACTCCTGTCTGCAGTGATCAAGTGAATAGAAGCTAGGCTGTTTATGAAATTCTGAAGTCCAGTTAGATATTTCAGGGTCATGATATCACCAGTGTTATCTGTCCAAAGTACCACCAATACAAGGTATTTGCAATAAGTCAGTCATCCATAATCATCATAAGATTATCATTTGCTCCATGGTATGGATTCAGAGTATTGGCTACCTAACTCCAATCACAGGGGAACTGATGAGATTTTAAGTAATGATTGAGACTAGCTATAAAAACTCCAGGAGCTTCACACAGGTGTAGAAAATTAAGTTTTCCATTCCGAAAAGCTTCCTGAGGAAATCTTCACAAAATCTCATGAAACTTACACCAGGCTTGAGTACAAAGTTCAGCGTTCGCAGACTTTGTCATGTCAAATTTATTTTTCCAGCTTTATTAGTGAAGACTGTGTGCTCATGTCACTTATCCAGTTTCTTATCACTCAGTAGGTTTTAAAAATCATTTAGGGAGTTCTTCAAATCAAGAAAAACATTAAATTCTGCATGGTCACATGTGAAAATCTCTCTGGCATCTGGTAACAGCCACTGATTATTACTTGGCTTACCATAAGAAAAATTCTTGACAAAGAGTTCTAGAACATCAGCAAGAACATCTAGGCTAAACAACTCAGAACTTACTATCTGAGGAACTGGCAGCTTATTGCACTTACTGTTTCAAAATAAATTAAAATCTTCACTCACGCACACCTAGGGCCACTGGGTCAAGAGAGACTGTGCTTCATTCACTCTCCTCACAGGAGGCAGCCATTCTACACTTCTGCCACCGGTGGGACTTCTAGTGTCTGCTCCTTAGTTACCCAGCCCCCCAGGCATGAGGAGCGGGTGGTGAAGTGTCTGGAGGCCGGAAGTTGGCCCGGATGCACCCTCCCAGTACTGGAAGCCAGAACAGATGACAAACTCCGGGCCTGGCCAGATGTCCCCAAAGGCCAGCAAAGGCATCCTGAGGACCTTCACTCTGTTTTTTTTAATAGCTGCCAGTGTGATAGATTTATGATGATATCTCATTGTAGTTTTGATTTGCGTTTCTCTGTTAGTGTGTTATGTAGAACATCTTTTTATGTGATTGTTAGCCATTTGTGTTTCCTCTTTGGAAAAGTGTCTATAGAAATCACTTACCAAGTTTTTAAATGGGTTGTTTTTCTTTTTATTTTCAATATGTAAGATTTCTTTATATATGTTGGATATTAGACCCCTATTGGATATGATTCCCATTGTTTTTTCTCATTGTGTAGGTTGCCTTTTCACTTTCTTGACAAACTTCTTTGAAGCATACTGTGTGTATTTTTTTAAAAATTTGAGTAGGTCCCATTTATCTATTTTTTCTTAATTGCTCACATTTTGGGTGTAAAATTTAGGAAATCATTTCCTACTACAAGATCTTGTAGATGCTTCCATAACCTTATCTTCTAGGAGCTTTATGGTCTTGGCTCCTATATTTAGGTCTTTGATCCATCATAAGTTAATTTTTTTGTAGAGGGTGTGAGATGGTGATCCTCTCTCATTATTTTGGTGATGGTTATCCAGATCTCCCAGCCTCATTTGTTGAATAGGGCATTCTGTGTCAAAATAGTGGGCTTCTTGGACTTGTTGAATATCAGTTGACTGTACATGTGATGATCTATATCAGAACTTTCACTTTGGTTCCATTGGGCAGAATGTCTAACCTTGTGCCAATACCGTGCAGTTTTGACCACTGTGGCTTTATAGTATGCTTTAAAGTCAGGTAGCATGATTCTTCCACTTTTGTTTTTCTTTTTCAATATATTTTTGTCTATTCAGGACCCCTTGCTTTTCCAAATAAATTTAATATTTGTCATTTCTGGTTCAGTAAAATTTGCTGTTTTAATTTTTATCAATGTTCTGTTAAATCAGTAAATCAATTTGGGTAGAACAGACATCTTAATGATCTTTAGTCTTCCAATCCATGAACATGAAATATTCTTCCATTTGTTTAGGTCTTCTTTGATTTCCTTTAACAATGTTGTGTAATTTTCTCTGTACAAGTCCTTTACATGTTTAGGCTAATTTATTCTTAAATATTTGATTCTTTTAGTTGCTATTCTAAATGGAATTTTTTTCTTGATTTTCTACTTGGATTGCTCATAATTGGTGGACAGAAATGCTATGGATTTTTGTGTGTTGATCTTATATCTTTGCACTTTACTGAACTTTTTTATCAGCTCTAAAAGCTTTATTACATGTTTTTCAGGGCTTTCCACATAGAGAATCATGTCATCTTCAAATAGTGAAATTTTTACTTCTTCCTTTCCAATTTTGATGTCTCCCCCCCCTTTCTTGCCTAAATGTTCAAGCAAGTACTTCTAACACTATGTAAATATGAGCAATGACAGAGGTCATCCTTGTCTTGTACCAGATCTTAGAGCGAAATCCTTTAGCATTTCACATTGAGTACGATATTAGCTGTGGGTTTTTCATATATTCCCATTTATCAAGCTGAAGAAGTTTCCTTCTATTCCTTTCTTTTGAAGTGTTGTCTGTGTCAATAGAGTTGATCATGTGATTTTTTTTCCTTTTGATATGTTAATGTAGTGTGCTACATTGATTGATCTACTTATGCTAAACCATCTTGCATACCAGGGATGAAACCCACATGATCTTGGTGAATAATTCATTTGATATGTTGTTGAATATGATTGAAAACTATTTTGTTAACTATTTTGGTGTCTAAGTTAGGGAGATTGGTCTGTAGTTTTCTTTTCCTGTCATGTCTTTATTTGGTTTTTGTATTAGTGTAATGTTGACATCATTGAATTAGTTAGATAATGGTCTATCTAATTCTATTTTTTGGAAGAGTTTAGGTAGAACTGGTGTTAATTCTTTTTGAAATGTTTGGTAGAATTCACCAATGAAGCCTTCTGGTTTTAGTCTTTTTGAGGTTGCAAGGTTTGTAATGACTAATTTATTCTTGCTACTTGTGATCATTCTGTTGATTTTTTTTTCAATTTCTTCTTTCATCAATGTAGGCTGCTTGTGTGTTTCTTGAAATTTGTCCATTTCCCCTAGATTGTCCATCTTGTTGACATACAATTTTTCAAAGTATCCTCTTATGTTACTCTTTATTTCTATGTGATCATTGGTGATATACCTTCTCTTGTTTTTTATTTTATTTTATTCTTTGCACCTTCAATCTTTTTTCTTTGTTACTCTAGATAAGCTTTCTCAATTTTATTAATTTTCTAAAAGTACTAGCTTTTGGTTTTGTTAAACTTTTCCTGTAATTTTTATTGTCATTTTCATTTAGTTCTACTCTAATCTTTGTTATTTCCTTCTTTGTGCTTGCTTTGGGATTAGTTTGTTGCTCTTTTTCTAATTCTTCCAGGTGTTCTGTAAATCTTTGATTTTAACTCTTTCTTCTTTTCTAATATAAGCATTTATTGCTATAAATTTCCCTCTCAGCACTGCTTTTGTTGCCTCACATAGGTTTTGATACATTGTGTTCTCATTTTCATTCATTTCAAGGTAGTTACTGATTTCTTTGTAATTTCCTCCTTGATCCACTGATTGTCTAAGAGTGTGTTGTTTAACTTCCATATCTTTTTGTCTATTCTGGTTTTGTGCCCCTTAATAATTTCCAGCTTCATTCATTTTTGTTAAGAGAAATTACTCTGCATAATTTTGATCTTTCTAAATTCATTGATACTTGTTTAGTAACCTAGCATATGGTCTGTATTGGTGAATGATCCATGTGCACTCCAGGATTGTAGTATATATCTATTAGTTTTAATTCCTCTAACATATTATTCAAGTTCTCTGTTTCTTTATTAACCCTCTGTTTAGATGTTCTGGCTAATGGTGATAATGGTGTATTAAATTTCCCCACTCTGATTGTTGAGGCATCTCTTTTTCCCCTTTGATTTGCCAGTGTTTTCCTATTGTATTTTGGTTAGTTGCATAAATATTTTTGATTGACCTTTATTCTTTTTATGCCACCCTTTTTATTAATATATGATGTCCTTCTTTCTCTCTTACAATAGTTTTGCATTTAAAGTCTATTTTCTGTGATGTTAGTATAGCTAATCCCTCCTTTTTTCCAATTATCTCAGAAGTCTAAATTGATGAATGTGTGAAACTTGGAAATATTGGTCATTTGGACCTGTAGGAAAGAATATCCTGTTATTAATTTCATTGCAGAAAAATAATTTGTGTCTTTTATTGCAACATTAATTATTTCTAAGATTTACCAATTGTACAGTGTAAATTTTGTAAACAATCATGACTGAATTTTAAAATGAAATGCTGTCAGCCTACTAAAGCTGTTATTCTATTGAGGGTATCTATGTCTTCAGAATAATCATTGATCTGTATAACACAGTGAACCATGTGATAGATGATGGACTGTGGTTAATAGAACAAAATATAAGAATAATATCTCATAGACTATCAAAAAATATACAATTAAAATACATGGTGTTAATAATAGGGGGATTTGTGGGGAAAATACACCAAATGTAAAGTATGGACTGTACTTAGTCATAATAGTTTGATGATGTTCCTTCATCATTTGTAACAAATGTTCCACAGGAATGCAAGATGTTGGTGGTGGGGTGATATATGGGAATCCTGTATAATATTGATGATTGTTTTGTAAAAATCACAATTTCTGTAATAAAAGAAGAAAACAAAACAAAGCAATTGTATTAATCCAGTGTTTCATAAAAAAGAAATGAAATATTTAAAAAATCTAATCCACAATATTTACTTTATAGTCATTATAGAATTGACTTTTATTCACATTTCATTATTTAATAGTCCATACTATTCTCTAAATTCTCATTTCACTCTAGTCACCTTTATTTCTTCTTCAACCCTTCCCACACCTATGATCTTCAAATCAATATTCACCAAATGTTTGCTCACTGTTCAGTCTCCCATGCTCTAGCAAAGGTGAATACAGTTTATATATCTTTTCTCTGCTTGGAGGGAATTCTCTCCCTTTGGAATTTAGTTCACTTGATGGTCTTAACACATGAACTCTCTGGTAGGACATTAAAAGTTCTGTTACATAATTTATTCAGATTTTTCTAATTGTCAAGATGGAATTACTGTTCCCTTTTGACTTTCAAACACCTATTGAGAAGCAGAAATTTAAGTATCATTTTCATATCTGCACCAATTCAAATTTTGGCTTTTATATTATTTCTAACTTATTTTTTGTTTCTTTAATTTTACTCTCCTTTTTATTATTATTTTTTCAATGAATACTGCTTTATTACTTTACCTTGCTTTAATTAAAAATATAAGTTTATAATATTTTACAAAATTACACTTAAAAGGTGGTGTTTCATAGATTTTTATATGGAGTATTTTCCTTATAATTCACTAGAAATTTTTTTTATACTTTCAGTCATAATTTATGTTTTGAGTTATTTGTAACATAGTGATGTGTTTCTAGTTTCCAATCCCATGAGTGATTTGAGATCATTCTTTTTAAAATTTTATAGGTATAATTTTCATTTGGACTTTGTAAATCTTTTCTTTTAAAAGTCTTTGAGGTTTCACTCTGAATTATCAAGTTATTGATATTTATAAATGTTTCATTTTGCACTGTAAAATAATCTGCATTATGCAATATTAAAATGCATTGTTTAACATCTGACCATTATAAGCACTGTTTATTTTTTTCTCAGGTCTCCATTATTGTTATTATATATTTTTTAATTTCTCTGGAAGTCTCAATAATGGCCCCCAGTATGTCCATGAATTAATGCTCAGAAACTGTGGATATCAACTTTTTTGGGAATGGGGTGTGTACAAATAATAGGTTAACCACGTGAGTCTAATGCAATAACGAGGGTCCATATAAGGGGGAGGAAGTGGAGACAGAATCAGACAGAAAACAATATGACAACAGAAGCAAAACAAAATTTGGAGATGCTATGTACATTGATGGTTTTGAAGATGGAAAAAATGGTGCATGGGGGAAGGACTGCAAGGAGCATAGCTCTAAAAACTTAGAACTGGTCAGAAAATAGAATTCAATTCTGCCAGATAGTTTCCAGAGGAATCTTGGACCTACTGGTGCCTTGATTTTGGCCCAGTGAAACCTGATTCAGAATTCTAACCTCCAGAAATATAAAATTTAAAAATATGTTCTTTTAAGCCACTAGGTTTGTGGTAATCTGTTACAACAGCAATAGGAAACTAATACATCCATTTATCACTAGCAGAAATATGTTAAAATGTGCCCCCAATATAACTATTTCTTCAATTTATGCTTGTGTCTATGTCACAAATTTAGAATTTTTATGTCATCCTGCAAAATAAAATGCTCATAATTAAATAACATCTATCTTAATGTAAGTGACATTTTGTCACATGTCAATTTTGTCTGGAAATACAACTATTTCATGAGCTTTATTTTAGTTAGAATTTGTAAAATATATATATTTCCATTATTCTGTCATTTAAAATTATCAATCCTTATATTCCAGATGTATCTACTATCATAGCATATCATCAGAATTTTTAAATTAAGTGTACCAATCCTTTGTAAGAGAGGTTTTTATTCAATTTATATTTACAGGCAAACCCTGTTTGATTCTGCTTTGCTTTATTATGGTTTGCACATGTTCCGTTTTTTTACAAATTGAAGGTTTGTGGCAACCCTGTGTTGAGCACGTCTATTGGCATCAATTTTCCAACATCTTGTGCTCATTATGTGTCCCTGTGGCACATTTTAACTAATCTGCACAAATTGTTTTTCTTAGACATAATGTTATTGCAAATTTAATAGACTATAGTACAGTGTCAAAAATAACTTTTATAGACAATTTTGGTTATATAATAAAGCAAAATTTTTACATGAATCATTTTATTGTGATATTCACTTTATTCAGGTGGTCTGGTATCAATCCTGCAATATCATTGAGGTCTGCCCATATTATAGATATTGAAATGTTTTGATTATTTATAGAATCAATAATTTATATTATTTTTAGAGTAAACAGTTCAAAATGAATAAAAGAATTCTGATGTATGGTGGACTATAATTTTTGTGGTGCAAGGTCAGAAGAAGAACTCCTTTATCATCAAAGAAGCTTTAGGATACAGAAAATTCACATAGAGAATATAGGTGGTTCATGTATAATCAACACCCTTCCCCTTTCCCCCTTCCCCTATAAATAACGTTTTAAATGTTGATGGTACATTTGTTAAAATTGATGTGCAAATATTGAAACATTGCTACTAACCATGGCCTATGGTTTTACAGTATCATTTACATTTTGGATCGTACATCTTTATAGGTTTTGACAAAATTTGCAGTGGCGTGTATCCATTATTGCAAGATCATGCTCAACTATTCTAATGCCCTAAAAATGCCCTACCTTCCATCTATTCTATTCTTCCTTCCCCTTCCCCTCAGAACCTATGGTAACCAATAAGTTTCAATTTGTGAAGAATAACATTCATAGTTAATTTGAATAATATTGAGGGTTTGACATATTGGTTTGTTTTCTTTTATTGGGTACTGCCTATGTTCTCAAGCAATTCTATCCCTTTGATTGAGAACATAGCAGGACTCCCCAGGATGGGAGTTTGATATTTTCTTGTTTATTGTGTGGGTCTCCACTCACTGACATAACACACTATGACCAGATGAACACTTACATATTCCATAGAAGCCTGTCCCAAGTGCACCCTGTCCCAAATAACCCCCACATGGGAGGCTTGTATGATGATATGCATGTCTGTTTTGTAAATTCACAACTTTTACCACACACTTATGTATGTTCATGCATGAATGAAATACCTCAATAAAATATTATTTTTTTAAAAGAAAGAAAACTCCTAAAATATATCTTTCAAACATCTAAAAATTATATAATATAGAAGAAATATTGTCCATCAAATTTGATTGTTGATATCTCTGTCTACAAATTATTCATTTTTCAAAACTATGTTAATTTGATTTTATATATCAGCCCTACAGTTTTGAAATTGTTTCTTGCTTTTACCTCTAAGTAAATCAGGTAATATTTTATTTAGCTTTTTACTTTAGTTTTTTAGAAATTGCTCAGGGTAAATAAAATCAATTAACCAAATATGTAAACAGAAAGATGCCTGATATAAATTTCAAAAAACAAAATTGTTTTTATTTTTTAACCCAAACATATTTAAGGATAAATTATCAGATGGTAGACAGGATTTTTGATAGATTTAGCTAAGTATAAGTATATATTGTGAAATGAAATTTAAATATGATTTTTCCATTATTCAATTCTATCACTAATGTATATAGTCTTGCTTTATTATTTCTGGTAAAATGAATTTTTTGTTTCAAAAATTAATGATGGAAAAGTTTCTCTCCTTTTTATTTCTTCTTATGATGTACTTGCTACTTAATTTAGCATATACTAATTAATATGACATAGTAAAACATCTTCACTACATAACAGGTCAATGTCACAATAAAGACCAGGTTAATTCAATAAAACATTCATTTTGGCTTCCTTATCTCATTGATTTCACAATTTTGAGGAAAGAGGAATTAACAGATGTGTTTTTGGTGTGCTCTATGAGAAACAAAGGCATTTAAAATTCAGATTATTTTCTTATATCAAATAACTTCAATCTATCAGACTAAAAAAATAATTAGACTGTAATTTTTAAAACCACAATGAATCTCTATATTTTATTAGATAGGTGATGCATTGAAAATTAAAGTATACTTTAGCTCTTTTACTAGACAGCAAATGCTGAAATATTTTAAAAATCCAGATTTCTTTAACAAATATACACATATACCAGATCTATGCTTCCAAAGATTGATTTATTAGGACACTGCTGAAGAATGTATTTTACAATAAGTGATTTTCAATTTTTTCTCTGTATTTGATGGCACATTTTCTTAAGGGCTGCATTCATTTCTTTATTCCTCATACAGTGGATAACAGGGTTTAAAGAGGGTGTGATGATGGAATAAAATATAGCAGCCAACCTCCCTTGGATTGGAGAATAGTTGGATATAGGTCTCAGGTACATAGAACTCCCAGTTCCATAAAACAGGAGAATAGTGTTCAGGTGAGAGGAACAGGTTGAGAAGGCTTTCCAGCGGCCTTGTGCATGGTTGATCTTGATGATGGTAGAGATGATGCAGATGTAAGAGAGTACAGTGAAAACAAAGGCTTCCAGGATGATGCAACTGGTGTATATAAAGATCAATTCTTCATTTACTCTGTAGTCAACACAACAGAGCCTCATGACAGGAGGTCACAGAAAAAGTGACCAACCACATCAGGTCCACAGAAAGGGAGGAAAAATGTGTTGATGGCATGGAAAATGGAGTAGAAGGCCCCCAAAACCCAGGCATGGAAACAAGCTCTCAGCAGAGCTTTCTGCTCATTATGGTCCCATAGAAAAGGGGTCTGTATATGACCATACAGCAGACATAGGCCATGGCAGTGAGCATGAAACACTCTGTGGCAGCCATGGTGAAGAACAGGTAAACACCTGTTTCCACACATTCTGTGAAGGAAATACCTTTGGAACCCAAAATGGCATTGACAATGGCTTTGGGCATGGTAACTGAGGTAAAGCACATATCTAGGAAGGACAAGTTCTTCAGGAAGAAATACATGGGTGAGTTTTGAAAATCACTGTGATGAAAGAGATATTCCCCATGAGTCCAAAGATGTAAATTATCAGAAAATCACTAGTGTTGAAAGCATTTACAATTGGGATATCTGAGAAGCTCTGTAGGCTAAATTGTGCCACTGTGCTCTGATCAGTCATTTAATTGACAAAGAAAGAAATGACAAAATAAAAAAGATATATTTAACTCAGATACAATAAGGTACAAAGAATCCTGTTGACAAATTTTTCAGGCTCTAGTTCTTTTTTTCAGAAATAATTAAATACTTTTCACTCTTTTATGTGTTCTATATATACTTTTCAATAGAATTAGTTATTTTTGAATAGAGAAAATTATCTAACCTCTATTTCACACTCAATAAAATGAATTGAAATCAAAAGAACTGATAACTCTACTTGGATTAGCATTAATAAAAAGTTAACATCAGAAACGGTTTAAAAAACTGTGGGTGGACAAATACATCTTTTCCTCATAAACAACTATAGTGTAATGACTATTTCCCATAAAAATATTTGTGTATGAACTAGAGTCAAAGAGAATTTAAGTAGTTTGTTAAGGCTTATTACTTAAAAAGTGTCAAAGGTAGAATACAAACAAGGACGAGCCTCATTCTTTAGCAATACACTAAACTCCCTCCATTAGCTGAGAGAACAAAGTAAATACTTCTGAGATGAAAATTAAAACTGGTGACATTTCCATTTTTAAGAGCAGCAACCTAAAATTACTCATACTTAGATATCTCTTTTTTGGGAAGACTAAATCACACTGTCCATTGTCAGACCCAGTACATCTCCTTTGTTTTATTCCTTGCACTATGTGAGATGACCAAGGACTACTTTCTCTCCAATACTTGAGTTTATTTCTAATGCCACTTTTTGTTTTTTCTCTTGAAGATAACATCCTCCCCCCAAATAAAAGATAACACATCAAGTTTAATTAAGACTTCATTTTTGTAAAATGCACTAGCTTAAATTTTACTTTTGCCAATGATGGTGAAATAAGAAATGGACTTAACTTTCCAACAAAAATGGCTAAAAAATGGTCACAAACATTTTCAGATATTAGTGTGTAGCCATATTTATTGAACACACACTCCCAACCTTTGCATCTCAGTGTCTCAGTATCTCCCTGCTTATGTCAGAGCTACTGCCATTTGTTCAAACTGTGGAGTTAGGGAAATTGGAATGTTTTGCCATATAGTTATATCTGACACTTCCCCTCCCTCCTGAAAAATATTTTATAACATTACAAACACCTTTCTCTTGCCCCAGTCATCTCCATAACTTTCACGTGGTGTCTGGGAATTCAGTATTTATTTCAAACCTTCAAATAATGTACTCTGCACACATTCCTGTTCCTACCACATAATTCTCCATCTCCCAGTATGATGTCAGCACTCAGGCCTCTCCAACATGATCATTTGTCACAGGTGAAAACATGCAGAGTCTCCTCAAATTGGAGAGATTTAATAACACAATAGTTAATGCACACCTCAGCCCTTCACTGGAATTTCATTATTTTGTTAAACATGATTTCCCTTCTGGAGTTCCAGGATCACCTGCCAGTTCTCCACACAGAGTGCAAGGCCCTTTGGGTGAGAGTGGGGCCACATAAAAAAGTTATAATACCTATAACTGCTGCAAAATCACTACATTCTTCCATTTACTCTAGTGGTCACTTGACATAAATTATTTTTAATCTTCAATTCATCCTATGGGTCAGGTATTAGTACTCCAGTTTTGAAGTTGTGGAAATTAAGGTTAAAGACTTTGTGTTTCCTGGCATCAAAATAAATTTTATTGAAACTCTATTTTCCCTTATCATTATACCATTTATTTCATAACACTTCACATTTGGGAAAGCACAAAGTAAATTAAAAAAACAAGTCATACTTTAACACAAGTATTTGATTTGGATTAAGACATCAGATATCAGGAGTATTTTTATCATCAACCTGTAGGAACTGTCATTGCAGGTATGCAAGAAAAGGATAAAAGGGTGAATTCTCTTCAGAATGGATAAGATTGTGTATTGAAAAGGTCCAGAATTTAAGCTGAGGTATGGGGAACTTTTGCATAGATGTTCAGATCTCCCTGGGGTACCCTCTGTGAGAATATTGTATCACATGTTGGAGTAATATACTTTGACTTTAACTGCTGACAAATACTCTAAACTCTTTCTGCAAATAGTCCCTTTAGAACCAACTAAAGCATATTCCCAGTGTAATAATTCAAAGAAAACATGCATTATCTTTTATAGGTTGTTTCACATGTGAATATTTTGTTAATGCTAGATTTTCCTAATAATTTTGGATCATATAACATGGAAGCAAGAGTCTCAGACACTAATGTGTTAATGAACCACTTGAGGATCTTCTACAAATGCTGCTTCTGATTTAGTAGGTCTGGATGAGACTTAAAATTCCAGCTTTTTCCAAAGCATGAAGTTTATCCTGATTCTTCCTCTCTAAAGATTCTACTTTAAGTAGCAAGTAAAGAGAGTGCATTTAACTGTTTCTGAAGGGGTATGAGAGTGGCCTGACTTTAAAAAATGGGTCATCATTAGTAATGCTGTTTTGCCTTTGTAACTACTTTAGCATTTTGCAGACTGCTCCAATATTGTGCAATCCAAGTTTGAGTTACTAGTTAAAAAATAAATAATAAAACACATCCTTACTCTAACACAGGAAGGTCAAGCCCAGTAAGCCCAGTAAGGCTGACTGAATACTTTGATATTCCTAAGAAACCACACAAAAAGCCAGCAGTAGACATGCCCTTTATTTACTCACAAGTCCTGATGATGGCTGGTTGGGTATCTACCGAATGGTACAGTAGGAAGACAAAGATTATATAGGGCTAGACAGCACAAAGAGGAGGTTTAACTAATGCATAGAGCAGATTGAGGGTACATGTAGCCTAGTAACTGATTTACAGTGGGGGGCAGCACATATGCAACAGTGAGAGGCTGAACATAAGTAACAGTGAGGGGCAGCACGTATGCAGGTTAATGATTATTATGCCTAATGTTCTGTGTGCACTGTAGTGCAAACTTCCAGGATGGATTGCTGACCAATTCCTCCCCACCCTTTCAGCAGTAAACACAAATAACTAGTGGGAGGAAGAAACGGGCTTTTCATGTCCCCATACTCCACCCCAACACCCCTTCCACCTTCCATTCTACATGTAAATCTTCTAAGATACCACCTGAGGAGTTAGGGATTGGAACATTGTATCTAGATTTTACAATAACAATATGAAAGGCAACAGAATAATAGGGGTAACATATACACAACATTGAACATTAGTGCTTGACAGTGAAATTACATAATTTGGGGGGTAACCTTTTCATATTATTGATTTTTTCTTGTTTTATACAGACAGGGGTAACATGATGTGGGGTGAAAGAAACCAGTTGGATTTCCTTCTTAAAGGGAACGACTTTGTTAATACTCAACATTTCCATTAGTGGATAAAAAAGTACCAGGTGGGGGGGGGTTATGAGGAGATTTCTAATACCATGCATTTTCTCCCTCAAAATTCTCTGAGTTTCCTTCAGTGACTTTAAAAACCAATTTAGTCATAAGAAGAGTTCGCATAGACATACATAGAGTTTCAGTGGGAAAAGGAGACCCAGGATTATTCTCATGGACTTAAGATTCCCAACCAGGGAGGCTGCACAGGCCAGTACCATGGCCAAATTCTCATTTTTCCCAGTTTATATAGTTTGAGACATTGGCAACAACAAATTATTATTCCTCCTTTTGGGCTGTAGGGCACTGGCACTTTAACTCATAATCTCAATGCTTGCATTTGTCCTGCTGTTAGCATCTTATGTGGGGCTGAGGCCATAGCCCATAGCACTGAATTTAAACTTCCTTTCTATAATACCTGTACAATTGGGGTTACAAGTAGTTGGAAAGTTGTTGTAAAAAGTCCAAACAATATCCTGGTCCCTAGTCTAAGACTGCATGAGGTGAATGGTAAATGGGATTCCTTGGTTGCTGTCAATTTGGGCTGGCACCTTATATAGGGCACTTACATTTTCTAGGCAGGAAATAGTCACAGATATATTATGGAAGACAGAGTACCAGGAGATAGAAAGAGAGTAGATAGTGGTAAGCTGATGCTCAGTCTGGGCAAAACCTATGTAAGGTGGAAGAGTATGGCTTGACAGTGCATGGGGGTGATAGTGGTGCAGGGATGTGAGTGGTGTCTATGGTGCTGAAGTGTGAGTGTGATCAGGGTTGGACAGTGGTGTGGGCTTTCCATGGAACAGGGTGAAGTGCTGGAGGGAAGAAGAGGTGAAATCTGGGGATTTGCAGGTATGATTGAAAGTACAGTTGTGAGAATGTTCTTTTGGAAATATGTCAAAGAGGTGCACTGATGTAAGGTGTCAGTAGTGGGACTATATGTGGGAAAGGGTGCACCTGGGGCATGCTTCTATGGAATTTGAATGTATTCATCTTGTCATAGGGTGTTGTCTCAGTGGATGGAGATCCACACAATAAACAACAAAAATTTCAACTCCTATCCTGGGGGTGGGGGTGCTGCTATGTTCTCAAATAGAGGGACAAGAATCTCTTGAGTACATAGGCAGTGCTTAATAAAAAGAAACTGAAGAAGATGCCAAGCCCTCAATATTAATGCATGTGACTATAAACCTTATTCTTGTAAAATTGAAACTTAGCCTAATAATTACAATTGCCTAGAGTTACCTCCTGAAAACCTCTTTGCTAATCAAATGTGACCTATCTCTAAGCCAGACTCAGCTAATAAAGGCATTACCTTCCCCAAAGGGTGGTACATGACTCTCAGAGATGAGCCTCCCTGGCACTGAGGGATTAATACTAAGCACCAACCAGCTATGCATTTAGAAAAAGACCTTGAACAAAGGGGGAAACATCAAATACAAAAGAGTTTTTAAGGCTTAGAAATTTCAAAATGAGTAAGGAGTTCATTCCAGAGGTTACAATTATGCAAGTCTCAGGGAATCTCACTAAACTGCTATTGTGAACAAAGCCTCAAATAGGATGCTCCTAAAGACTCTAGAACCATCTGACACTATAGACAAGGCACACAGGTCCTTGAAATCAGCACTGTGTCAGTGGGCCTTACCTTGGAATATATGACAGCCTATTTCCTGATGTAACAGAGTTAGACTCATTTATAATTTCCCTACAGATAATTATTCTACTTCTTTCATTTGAGTTTATAATTAGCGCTACACCTGTTAAATATATGTCTCAGAGACTTAAATCTTTGGTGTGTTCATTTGCTGGTTGAGCCCTGAATCTCAGAAGGGCTGCAGCCAATACCTACTCTCTAGTTTATCAGACTCACATGGAAAATGACAAAATGCTGTTGAAGGACAACTACCATTCCCTAAAACAGAGAGTATCTACAATTGCAAGCAATACAGTTCTTTCGATGTGCTCCATAATATCTAAGCCTTATCTCAATCTGAGGCAGAATGGGCAGCACCATCCCCAAATCCACAAATTTGTGGAATGAAGAATCATAAGGGGGCAATGCAACCATGGACAATGTAAATTTATTAATATTACAGTAATGGAAGAACATGTAACATTGATAAAAAAGATTGTGGTTACCAGAGTTTCTGAGGGGAGGGGAAGGGAATGATATAATTGCCTACATTTTTCACTCAAATCATAGGACATTTTTAGGGTCTTGGAATTAAATGTAAACCACTGGGTAAACTATAAACCTTGGCTAGCAGGAGTGCTTTAATACTGTTCATCAATTGTAACAAATCTACCACATAATTGTTAAGATGTTATTAATAAGGGAAGATGTGAGAAGAGGTAGAGGGTGAGGCATTTGGGAAACCCTTATATTTTCAATGTAACTTTTCTGTAATCTAAAACTTCTTTAAATAAAGTTTATTATTTATTTACAATAATATTAGGATTATGCTAATTTTATTATCCTAATATAATTAGGATAATAGCTGTCACTCTGATGTAGAATGTAGGATGTGATTGTGAAGTAGAATGCAGTGGTTTCCTAAATGTTAATTTATTTTCTATGTCATAACTTAGGTTGCACTTACATATGGGATTAATTTTTAGAGCAATTCATTACACTGTATATTTATTTGTATTTTATGATCTTTTCTGTATATTTATTTTACCTCCAATAGAAAAGTATAAGTATAGAACCTGATAATCCTATAATAATCAATAACTTGAATAATATAGAATACTTCTACAAATAAAATCATGACCTTTACAGGAATATACTAACAACCATTAAGGAATGTAGTAATTAAAATCTTAAAAAAAATTATTCTTGGAAATAAAAAAGTAAACATTTGCTAAATCATTTTTCATTTTTATGGCTTTATTGAAGTAGAATTGGTATACATTAAACTGCAAATATATAAAATGCACAATGGCATAGGTGTTAATATGTGTATACACCCATGAAAACAGCAAAATCAAGATACTGAACATATCCATTACCTGACAGTTTTATTCAACTACTTTGTATTTTTTTCACTTGAACCACTTCCCATAGCCTGTAAGTTATACATTGAACTTATTTCGGTCATTGTAAATTAGCTCACATTTTCTAGAGTTCATATGTGAAATTATGTGGTATGAACTATTTCATTATCTTTCACTCGATAACTATTTTGAGATTAGTCCATGAACTAGGTGTTTCAATAGTTCATTCCTTTTCCATGCTGAGTGGAATTCCAATGTATGAATGTAACAATGAAATATTTTATCCTTTGAATTTATAATGTGGTTTGTTCCTAGGTTTTGGTTACTTCAAATAAGCTGTTATAAATCCCCAATTAGTTTAATGAGACAAACATAAAGAAAAATTTTAACTATAATATTCTAATATGGGAGCAAAAAAAGAGGTTTCTGGGTATGAGAAATGGTGAGAATGAGAATCATGGTAATAGGGAGCCTAGACTTTTCAGATTCCTTGGTTGTATGACCAAAAATTGTGGACATGAAGCTAACGATGTGCACAAACTCTTTCACATACTCTATCAACACATGAAGAAAGGGGAGTAAGTCCAAATTTCAAAGCTAATATTTTTCTTCCCATTAAACTCATGTACACACAAACACAAATGTACTACCTTGCATTTGCCTTGTAGCTTCTTGATATTTGCCCTTTGGCTCTACCATGCTAAGAATTAGTCATTAGAGAAGAATGTTTTCAGCAGAAGAAAGTAATAAGTGAGGCACTGAAATGATGGAGTCCTGAAATCAGGGCAAAGTTTTAAATCCTTATCTATTCTGTTACACACATATGAATTTTAAAATGCCAGCATCAGTTCTAACCACAATCATTTCCAACCCAGACATGCACCTAGAGTGCCTGGCTAACAAACAATACTTTGCAGATATCACATAATTAGGAAGTACATGAATGTCAGTTTGCATAGCCCACAGTTAAATATATGTGCAAGGGAGATGAAGACAGATGAGACGTATCTGAATTCAATGCTCCTGACAGTTTTCTCCATTTTGTAAATCACAATAATTTACAGTTAAAAGAAAATTAAATAGAATTGTTCAACTCTTTTTATTTGATTAATAGAAGGTCTCAAGACCTAAAAAAATTAAGAGTTTTTCCCACAGTAACTATTTATTGTCTGCTTTTCAACCTAATAGTAATTCTCTATGTTTTATTGGAATGAATTTTCAAACAAATTTGCTGGTGTTAGATGTTCATTGAGGTGTGCCTCTGATCAAAATTGGAACATGCCCAATTTTGCTCAAGAGTTAAATATTAGTGTCATTTCTGGATTCCAAATGTTTTTGCCATTCATCTTTAATTAGAGGATGAAAATTTTAAAAAAAATGATAGCTTTCCACACCCATCTTATTTAAAATCTTTAGGAAGACAGATAATTGTAAGTGTTGGCAAATATATAAGTAAGGGTTGATTCTATACATTTATGTTGTGAGATTTAAGGGTCCCACTCATTTGAAAAGCCATGGAAGTTCTACTTCCAGTTATCTATCTACTCTAGAGAATATCTCCACTTGTCTAAAAGGTGACATATTCAAAGAAATTAATGGCTACAGAGTCTGAAATACCAAAACAATGGAAGCAATATACCTGACATCAGAAAGGAAATTAAACTTCAGTTTAATCACAGAATCAGATACTATAAAGTAACATAAGTTATTATTCCATATACTGACTTTGTTAAATATAAGACAATATTGAATTTAAAAGTTTTAAGGTTATACCTATTATATGATGTTATTTATATAAATATTTAAATTAAGTCCTAAAATAACACAATGCATTATATAGATAAGAAATATATAAAACACCATTAGGAATGATACATAACTTTAAGACAGTATTTCTCTCTTGTGAGGGATAATGGGAAGGAATTGTGAAGATTTTATAATAATGATTTATATGTTTCAAAATCAAGAGGCTATTTGTTTTTCTCCTTATGAACTTTCTTATATCCAGCACCATAAATCCAAGTGCATTTTTATCATTTATAAAATCATTGCATACAGTTTATCCCTTTTGTCTATCACAACTGGCCTTCAGAGCACTGGTCTCAAGACTATTCCATCACACATTCCTATTGCTAAAAAGAAAATTGAGCATATGCCACTTTTTCTTAGTTTTGTACTTGGCTGTTTATTAATACATATGATCTTGTTCTACTGTGATTAATATATTAGGTACAATATAATGTATACAAATATTCAGATGATGAGACTTAAAAATAATTAAAAACACAAGTGCTAATATTTTTCACACCCCAAAGGACCTTCTAGTGCATCCCAGGGTATATTCACCTATCTGTGGAGACCATAACAAAAGACCAGCTTCATTTTATGAAAGAAACAAGACAGAATTTAGCCATCAATTCAAAATCTAAGCCTATGAATGTAAGCAGTTGCCTGTTTCAAAAAACGGTTCAGGAGTTCTAACCCTTAAACACTTTCCCTGTCAAGCAAACCACACTGCCTTCTCAGGGCTGCCTTCATGTCCTTGTTCCTTAGACTATAGATAATAGGATTCAGGGTTGGGGGCACCACTGTGTAGAGCACAGATAGGAGAAGATCCAGCATTGAGGGGGAATCTGATATTGGTTTGACATAGGCAATGCTACCAGATATCATAAAGAGTGTTATAACCACAAGATGTGGGATGCAAGTAGAAAATGTTTTGGATCTACTCTGCTTGGATGGAATCCTCATGATGGTAGAAAAAATATACACATAGGAAAGAGTAATTGAAACAAAACAAATTATTACAAGACTTGTAATAAAAACCATAACTCCAATTTCAATGATAATTACTTTGGAATCTAAGAGGCTTAGGAGCTGTGGGATATCACAGAAATATTGATGTACTATATTGGACCCACAAAAGGGTAATGAGAATGTTGCAGCCACATGCATGAAACCACAGATCATCCCACTGAGCCATGAAGTGGCCATCATCCTCACACAGGCTCCTGGGTTCATGATAACCGCATAGTGCAAGGGTTGGCAGATGGCCACATAGCGGTCATAGGACATCACAGTAAGGATGGCAATCTCAGTAGAGGCAAGTGCAATGAAAAAGAAGACTTGTAGAGCACACCCCAAAAAAGAAATGGAGGTATTGTGGTTTAAGGAGTTAACAATGGATCTGGGAACTGTGACAGAGATGTAGCAAAAATCTAAAAATGATAAATTTTTCAAAAAGAAGTATATTGGGGTTTGAAGGTGGCTATCTAGAGTGGTAAGCATGATGATTAGGAGATTTCCAGTGAGAGCTGCTAGGTAAACCAGCAAAAATAAGGCAGCATGTAAGGTTTGAACTTCCCAGGAGTCTGAAAATCCCATGAGGAGAAATTCGGTAATTTCAGTTCTGTTTAGATCATTTGTGGTTATTCCCTTTCTTCCTATGGAGAAAGCAGAGTGGAAAAGTTTAGATATAAATATGTTTAATGTGACTACTCAAATGATACGTCTAAAGTAACTGAATTTGTGATAATTAGATCAAAATCACTCTTATGCATATGTGTATACTATCTTTTTAAACCTGAATCTTAATGACATAGTACAGTGTTTTATACATTGCATATTCTCAATAAATGTATCATGCCTTCAAAGATGCATGGGAGATATTACATTCTCTGCCATGGATGCAAGAATATTACAATATATCAATGCTTAGGGTCAACAACAAAGTGGTAGAAAGGACTATGGAATTTTTCTTTTGGAATAATTAAAACATTCTTAAATTGACTGATGTGATGAAAGCACAACCCTATGATGAAACTGAGAGCCACTGAGTGTACACTTTGGATGGATTGAACAGGGCAGGGGACTGTATAATATAGTGAACCCTGTGATGGATGATGGACTGTGGTTGATAGTACAAATAAGAGAACATTTTCTCATGAACTATAACAGATGTACAATACTAATACATGGCATTATTAATAGGGTGGTTTATGGAAAAATACACCAAATATAAGATATAGACTATAGTTAGTAATAATATTTTGATAATATTCTTTCATCATGTGTAACAAATGTTCCACAGCGAAGCAAGGTGTTAGTGGTAGGGTGATGTATGGGAATCCTATATTGTATGTATGATTGTTTTGTAAGCTCAAAATATTTATAATAAAAAAGATGTATGGAAGATATGCAATCAAAATGCAAAAGGAAAAGTGAAGATGATTACAACAATGAAGTGATCGGGGAGAAAAGTAGTAAAAGAATAGAGGAACACACAAACTTGGAGATAACATATTAAAATACAGCATTGAAAATAATTGTCCTGTTTAGTTTTGGTAAAATGAAGATAAAGTGGTGTTAGCAATCTGGAAAAGATGCCTTATTCCATAACTATTAACCACAATATTTCTGGAAAAAAGAATCTATTTATTAAAATCTGATGTAATTGGCATAATGATAGGCTCCTAAAATATTTTATAAGATATAGTTCTTCAATTCAAAAATTTTCCAAACAAATGGAGAACACATTGAAGTAAAATACTCCCTGGAATCTGATGTGATAATATCAGAAGGGACAAGGCTTAGTGATAGTGGATTACTTCAGGGAGAGAGAGATTTGTCCTGCTTTGTGTTTTTATACAAAGCTTGTATATAAGCCATATTTGAGCTTGGATATGAGAAGCATTCTGTCAGGATAACATTTTCTAAAGAGAACCACATAGGAAAAGGCAGAGAACCAAAATTATTCATTGTATGTTTAGGATATGGGTGTGGATTAGGTAGAAAATTAGACTAGCTCATTTAAACCAGTCTGACCATTGTGCTTTATGCCCTGGTATTCAGAATTAACCTACAATTATGAGATAAATTGGAATATTGAGCATGTATCCAAGATGCCTAAATATATTAAAAATTTTCTATTATAAATCTTTCCTAATATCTGGCTCCTATTTCATCAAGTATTTTTTATTTAATTTAGTTTAATTTAGTTTAGGTTTTAGTTTTGTTTAGTTTGGTTTGGATTTAGTATAGTAAAATGGTATTGGAATTTAGCTCCAGACTTCTATAGTTGGTTCAACAAAACTCTCAATTGGATTTTCCCTCTATCAGTTTGTGGAGCAATAATATATAACAAGAAATGGTACCGATTTAAAGTGTGCAATTCAAGGAGTTTTGATAACTGTATATGCCAATAAAACTACCACTCCAATTAGGGCACAGAACATTTCCATTATACTCAAAATATTCTTCATACCCTTTTGTTCACAATCTCTTCCTGTGCCACTCTCCACTCCAAGAAACCGCTGGTATGGTTTTTCTCACTGTATTTTCAAGAATTATCTCTAAAATGGACACTGTAATGATCATCCTTGCATGAACAATGGTAGCAGTACTGATGAATTAGTTGTCTTTTCAAAAAGTTTTATTTCTTGTCTACATTATACCATTGAAACCCACCTCAGATGAGTTTCTCAAAGAGAACTGAGGAATGTGCCCTTTTTTTCCATCGAAATCAGCTCAATAATTAAACAGGTAAAAAAAACCAAGAAGGAGCCAACTGAGTGGTTCTCAATTGATAAATGTGTTTCTTCTAATTGTGGTTTGTTCACACTGATTGCCTAGAGAGCCTGATGTTGTTATAACTACAGATGCAGCCAAATGGAAAGTAAAATACTGGATGCCAACAAACAAATGAGTTCACTCCATTTTAGAAGTTTTTATTTTTAGTATAGATTCACTAAGGAACTACTAAAAATTATCTTTTCTTACAGAAATCATTAGTGGGTCTTTTGGCAACACTGATCAGAGAACAGGTGTCAAAGTTCCTGATGTAAGAACTATCATGTGGATTTAGGGAGGGAACCAGAATCACCTAATTGGTTATAAATTTTAAAAATTAAATCAAACCTAACTTTTTAACAGCTCCCAGAACACCCCCTTCATCCAAAAATACCCACACGCACCACAAAACTTCCACCACTGAAAACAATCATGGACTCTTCTATCCTACAGTACTTTGAGATTCTTACACTAGATGACTCTTTCTTCATCCATATGAATGTATTCACGCTCAGTTTCCAAACCTGCTATCCCTGAAATGAAAGAAGTGGATGAATGTTTTAAAATTCATGGTCCTATCCCTTTAAACTAAGAATATGATATGGGAATCCGTAAGAGCACTCTCTTGAAAGAATGATAAAAATAATGTATTTATGGTTTTGTTGCCCAAAGTTATGGTGTAAAACTGAATTAAAACTTACTGCATGGCTTCGGCTGATTTTGGATGAGCTCGATCATTGAGTAACTTCAGTTGTTAAAAATTTCAAACTCTTCTTTATTTTCAAAGCAGAAATTTCAATTTCTTCAACTATATGCCAGATAAAAGTTGAAAAATGCCTTTATCTTACAATGTGGCTAAAGTTCTTAAGTAAGGATTGCAATTGTTTCCATCTTTTCCCTGATCCAGAAAGATAAACTTGGTGGATACCACATCTGCTTTACATTTAGTTATGATTTGGTTCATAGTCTTTGTACCAAAATGGTAGGTAATTAAAAAGATCCAGTTAGAGACTCATATTTCTGAGGCGTCTGGAGACAAAACTTAAATATATCCTTTGAGGAAAACAACCCAAACAGGGTTTAATTAGTCCCAGTGGATAGCAGCAAAGGGAAAGTTCCTTTTTTTTTATGTATGATAATAGAAACAAAATTGATTGAATAGTATTATCTTTCACACACCCAGAGGTTCAATAGGTAGATCACTTGCACTAAGAGTGAAAAATGAAAAAATAAATAATTATAATTAGACTACAGGCATGGTCAATTGGTATTTGACAAGAGTGCAAAGTCCACCTTCCAGTTGGGGAAGAATCTTTTTCTGTATTATTTTATTTTTAAATGTATTTTTATAATAGATGTGTGAACATACAAAACAATCATGCACATGTGTAGAATTCCCTTACAACACCCCTTCACCAGCACACCACACCCTTGAGGAACACGTCTTACAGATTGTGAGATAATATCAGACTATTACCACTAACTATGGTTCATGGTATTCATTTAGCATATTTTTTCACTCCCCCCCCCCACACATTATTAACACAGTACATCTTTGGCATTGATTCAACAATATTACAGAATGTTTGGCAGCACATATACTAATAAAGAATCACCTTTTCAATTAATGGTGCTGGGACAGTGGTTAGCTATATGCAAAAGAATAGCAGTGGAACCGTTCCTCACACCATATCCAAAATTCAACTCAAAATGCAACAAACTTCTTAACATAAGAAATTATAAATGTCTTTGAAGGAAACGTAGGGAAACAACTTCAGGACTTTGTGTTGGGCAATTGTTATTTAGACTTTACACCAGAAACATGAGCTATAGGAGAAAAAATAGGTTAAATTGAACTTCATCAAAATTAAAAACCTTTGGGCTTCCCACTTTTGCAGGAGAGAATGAGCTAGTAATGAGATGGCATGTGGAGGAAAGTATCCATGTGCCCTTGGAAAGGAGCCCAGGTGAGCAGGTACAGGTGGCAGGCGTCCTTATGTGCAGAGACCAGGCCTTGCTCAGTTATTCCCTTGGAAGCTTCTGAGCTCAGATGGAAGGTTGTCAGGGAGGTTAAGTGCAGGTCCCTGGAGCAGGCTCTAACCTAGTTCTGGTAGTTACCTGTGAATTATTTCCTGTGGATGATTCTGGACCTGGTTCACCATTTAAGATGCAAACTCTTGCTTTTAATCCCAAACCCACTAGCTGATTTTAATCACTTAATTCAAATGAAGACATTCTAAAAGCAAAATCTCAAGTGAAGATGGTGCGTGGTATATAACTCCAGGCTCCTCTTCACTCACAGGCCTCTTTCAACTACCCCTGGCATAGGCTGCAGGTTAAAAACTACAGGACCTTTGCAAAACTCCCCAGTCTCTAGCAAATTTCATTCCTCACTTTTCCTAGCCCAGGAAACAGACTTAATCTATTTGAGAATCACACACATGGAGGCAGACCTTTTACTTCTACCTAGGTGAAAGTTCTGGATCTCTGTGAACAACTTTGTAAAAAGGCAACATAAAGAATTGGAGAGAATATTTGAAAACAGTGTAACCAATAGGAAGTTAACACCAGCATGTATTAAGAAATGCTATAACTCATCAGCAAAAAGACAAATAATTCAATTTTTCAAAAATGGACAAAATATGTGAATAAACATTTCTTCAAAGTAGATATACAAATGACCAATCAGCACATGAAAAGATGATCAAGATCATTAGCCATTCCATGTATGTAAATCAAAACCACAATGAGATACCAAGTTACACCCAATAGAATGGCTCCTAGTAAACAAATGGAAACTATCGAGGCAGGTTAATATAGGGAAAAGGGATGCTGAGTTTCAGTTAGGATCTGAAAGAGAACATGGCTGTGAGACCCAGGCCAGAAACCCCCTTCTACTAAGAAAGCCAGAAAAATCTTGCTGAGTCCCTGGTCACGTGGTCCCATTTGGACCTCTTTCCAGGGTCAAGGGGAAGCCCCAGATACCTACAAACAAAAGGCCTTACCATTGTCCCTCTGCCAGCAAACAGGTGGAGCAAGCAAACAGAACAGAAAACAGCTGGGACTCCTCCTCAATATTAGGAAAGGGGAGGAGGACAGGTCTTAAAAGGCCTAACCAGGACCCCACAAGAGCATCTTACCCTGTAGCATGCCCATAACCCATGTCTTGGGCTGTGTACTTATTTCATTTCTAGTTTTCATATTTCTTATTAAACTCTTTACTCCCTTGCCTACCTATGGAATGTCCTTAAATTCTTTTATGTGACATAGCCAAGAACCTAGAAGCCCAGAAACCAGAGAATTCCCCAAACAATATGAAGTATGGTTGATGACAGGGAGAAAAAGGATCTCTAGGTAATTCCTGTTGGGAAAGTAAAATTGAGTGACCACTGTCTGAAAGAGTTTGGCATATCCTCAGAAAGGTAAGTATAGAATTACTATATGACCCAGAAATCTCACTTCTGGGTAAATATCCCAAAGAATTGGAAGCAGGGACAAGAACAGCTCTTTGCACACCAGTATTAATAGTAGCATTATTCACAATTGGCAAAAGATGGAAGAAAAACAAGTGTCCATCAATCAATGAATGGATGAACAGCATCTGGTATACACCTAAAGAAATATAAAGGAATGAAGGACTGATACATGCTGCAACATGGATGATCATTGAAGAGAACATGTTTAGTGAAAAAAGCTAGAAACTAAAATACAAATATTC
Source organism: Cabassous unicinctus (assembly GCA_029593785.1). NCBI lineage: Eukaryota > Metazoa > Chordata > Mammalia > Cingulata > Chlamyphoridae > Cabassous > Cabassous unicinctus. The sequence continues at coordinate 19,053 of JAQZBX010009698.1, read as the reverse complement.
TGTGAACTCACAGTTATGAAATAATGAGAATGTGCAAACTCATAAAGTTATAAATAGAATATAAGTTAAAAGTGGCCAGGTAGGGAAGGAAAAGTTAATGCTCACTTGGTACAGAGTTTCTGTATATGATGATGGAAAATTTTGGTATTGGATGGTAATGATGGTAACACATTACTCTGAATGTAATTAAGCCACTGAAATGTAAATGTGAAAGGTTTTAAAATGGAAACTTTTAGTCCATGTAAATATTACCAGAATCAGAAAAAATGACAACTCATAGAACTGTACAATACAAAGAGTGAACAATATGGAAATTTAAGGAATATAGATCATAGTATAATTATAATAACATTGTTTCAGTTGTAACAAAAGGACCACAGTAATACAGAAATTTAATAATAGGGAAAACTGCATTAGCTGGGGATATAAATAAGAACACTGAATTTTCTGCATGATTTTCTTACAAACCCACAACTGCTTAATAATAAAATGAATATAATGAAAAGTAATATCAAAATTATTTCCTAATGATAAAATTTGAATTTCAAGTGAAAATTATATTAAGAAAAACTTTCCTCTTCCAGATGAGTTTATAGCTTCACAATTCTTAAAAGTCCTGACTGTTGGGTGTGTTGGTGATATTAATAAATATGGTTTCTTATGGTAAAATGATATATGTCATATTTGAAAGATCTGCATTACTCTGTGATCCAATATTCTCAAGATGAACACTACTTGATATTACAAAATCATGACAATTTGAACCTAATCAAATTGTTAAATAAATAATGGATTGAAATCAAAGATATAAGAAATATTCGTTAATAATTTTTCAGATTCCAAATTGGAACTATTCTTTAAGAAATCACAACTAGTTGAGTTTTGGTGTAGAATAATTGTATTAAAGATATATATGAACAATTATATGAAGTATTAATCAAATGCCACTAAAATTCTCTACCCATAAAACAGTGTAAGGTAATAGTTTCTTCACACTTATCAATTGAAAAAAAAAAAACATATTGCAATAGAATAAATGAAGTAGTTATGGGAATTCAACTATCTTCAAGTAAGCCATGATTAAAAATATTTTCAAAAGGATAAAATAATGTCTCTCTCTCCTCAATAATTTTCTTTGGCTTTTCAAAAAATACTTATTTTTAAAAATGCATTATTGCATTAAAATATAAGGGATTAATTACTTTTAATAACAAATAATTACTTATAATATATCAATTATAATTACTAATATGTTAATTTTCAATAGATATAGCATAAAGAATTATATATTATTTAGTTTTCATTTTTTTCTCTTTTTTGATTTTTAAAAGATACTTAGATTACATAAATGTTATACAACGAGATAGGGATTCCCATATGCCCCACTCCCCACACCTCCCACACCCTCCCACATGAACATCCTTCATTAGTGTGGCACATTCATTGCAATTAATAAATGCATCCTGGGGCTTTGCCATTCAGTATAATTCACACTGTAGTCTACACTCTCTCCCACACAGTTCTGCATATTATGTGATGATATAAGATGGCCTATATCTGTCATTGCAACATCACTCAGGAAGATTCCAAAGTCCCCAAAAAGCCCCTGTATTACAATTGTTTTTCCCTTTCCCTGCCCCCAGAGCCTCCAGTCGCCACTGGCTCCACATAAATGTTGTAATTTATTCCATTGCTAGTATCACAATATGTCTATATTAGAATACCAGTAAGTCCACTCTAGTCCATAGCTCTTTCCCCAATCCCAAGGATTCTGGAATGATGATGTCCACAACAATTCCAATTGAGAGAGTGCTCATATCCCATGGGGAAGATGGATGGGACTGTTCTGCCTGCAGCTGCAGACTTTCTCCATTCCCTGGGATGGATGTTGTCCATCATCATCTTCCCGCCAGTTGTCCTGGGTGAGTCCACTGTGCTGTAGAGCAGGGGTTGCAACTCCACTGAGGTTCTGGGACCAGCTGGCACATGGACAGCCCAAAGACTCAAATCTCTGGATGTGCACCTACAAACTCCAGGACCACGTATAGGTTTAAATAGAAGGGAAAGATGAGTCATGTGCAGGGAAGACATAACTGAATCTAACTCGGTCACTCTCAGGAGCACAAACTCCAAAGTAGGCCCAATGGCAAGGCACCAAACTCCAGAGCTATCCACCCTTACCACAGGACCTGGGTGTCTCCAGAGCCCTCAGGAGCCCCACTATTTGGGGTAGTATCCACATTGGAAGTCTATGAGATCCTGCTGAGATATGCATAAGTGTTACCTGTGGGATGACTTCCCAACTCACTTTGTAGTCCCTCAGGCATATAAACTCATTTGTCTTTACATTTTCCCCCTTTTATGTGAGGTCTTTTTCCAGTTGTATTGCTAATTAGTACTTGGTGGTAATTCCTCGGTACCAGGGAGGCTCATCCCCGGGTGTCTTGCCCCATGCTGGGGGGAAGGTAATGCATTCATATGCTGCATTTGGCTTAGAGAGAGGCCACATTTGAGCAAGAAGGAGGCTCTCAGGAGGCAACCCATAGGCACCCCATAACAATAGGCTAAGTTTCAATTTTAAGATCAAAGTCTCATAAGCCTAGTCATCCATATCAAGGGCTCATCAGTGGATCATCCTCCTTCACCAGTCACTGCCCCTGCACTTGGGGGATTGTTACTGCTCCCCTAGAGGATGTGGCAGAACTCTCCAGGATGGGAATTCAGTATTCTCTAGGTTATTGTTTGAGTCTCCAACCACTGTGACAATGTCCTGTGAATATTTTTACATAACTTATATATATGCTCAGGTGAACTTCCTCCCATGCATCCTCCATCACTGACACCCCACACCAATGATCCTCCCCCACCCCAGTTGTAACCCTCCTGTGTTCCAAAGCTTCTTCCAAAATGAAGCCATTACAATAGCTGAATACAATTAATAGGAAAATGAAACAATAATGATAAGTTTAAATATAAGAGATAAAATACATAAAAATAAAAAAACTAAAATAAAATTAAATGATTGGGATATTTAAAAATTTGAAAAAAATTTAAAAAAACCTTTTTTTTACTTTTTGCCTTTCATCACCACAATATCTGGTGTCCTGTCTGTAATATGGCACCTTCCCCCATTCATTCCCCAGTGTTTCACTATTTTTCATTTTGTTTTCAAAGAACTTTTAGATCACAGCAAAGTCACACACAGAATACAAGAGACTCTCATATACCCAACATCCTCCCTCTTTCCTCCAACCATATTAATACCTTTTTATATGTGGATGATACCTTTGTTATAAATGATATGCTAATAGTGAAGCATAGCTACTAAACATGGTCAATGGTTTACACTATGGTTTAAATTTTAGACCATACACTTTTATAAATTTTGATCATATTTACCATGTCCTGTGTCCATCACTATAAGATCATGCAGAATATTTCCATTGGCCACTAAATACCCCCTGTTTGATCTATTCTAGTCCTCCCTCCCCATCCCCCTGGGGCTCATGGAGACCCCCTTGCTTGACTTGTTGGATGACAAGATTCATAGTTACATGCAATAAGACTGAGGTCTTGACACACTGGTTTGTCCTCCCCTATTAGGAACTGCCGTAGCTCTCGAGAGAGTCCCACCTGTCTATTTCTGGAGAAATCACTCCTCCTGAGGATGGGAGTCCAACTCCTTCCCTCTCATTATGTGGTCTCCATCCACTGATACAACACCTTATGACAGAATGATCACTCACCCACTCCCTATAAGCCTGCTCCAGTTGCACTATGCCCCAAATGCTCCCCTATACAACACCCTAAACCAGTAACCCTACCTTGTCATATTGCCATAAGACCATTCTCAACTCTGTACTTTCAACCACATAACTCCAAATCCCCAGTGTTTACTTGGCCCCTCTCCCAACCCTCCCACAGTTCCCAGGACCTTCTAGCCCACCCTTCTCAATCTACACACCTGTTGATCCTGTACCACAAAACCCAATATCACTACCCTCCTGGCCTAACCCATCAATATGCAACTGCACTCTTACACCTTACCATAGAATGCATCCATATGGGTGATTGCTCAAAATCTTCTCCTTTCTATTTCTTGGAAACCTTTCTTCCAGACAGTGGCTGTCAGAGTCTGCTCAATTTCCTTAATTCATATCAGTGAGGTCATATATTGTCCATTCTTCAATGCCTGGCTTGTTTCACTCAACATATGGTCCACAAGATTCATCCATGTTATAATGGGTGTTAACATTATATTCCTTCTTACAGCTGAGTAATATTCCATTGTATGTATGTACCACATTTGTTTATCTATTAATCTGTTGGTGGACACATGAGTTGATTCCAACTTTTAGCAATAGTGAATAATGCCACTATGAACACTGCTGTGCATATATCAGTTCATGTCTTTGCTTTCAATTGTCCTGGGTATATACTTAGCAGTGGAATTGCTGGATCATATGGAAGTTCTATAGTTAGTTTTTTGAGGAAATGCTAAACTGTCCTCCACAATACCTGGACAAACCTATGTTCCCAACAGGAGTGGATGAGGGTTCCCATTCCTCCACATCCACTCCACTGCATTTTTAATAACAACTGTTTTTAATAGCCACCATTCTAATGGGTGTAAGATGGTATCTCATTGTAGTTTTGATTTGCATTTCCCGAATAGCTTGTGATATTGAGCATTTTTTCATGTGCTTTTTAACCATTTGTATTTCTTCCTTGAAGAAGCGTCTTTTCAAGTCACTTCCCCATGTTTTAAATGGGTTTTTTGTCTTTTTATTTTTGAATTGTATGATTTCATTATTTATGCAGAATATTAGGCTTCTATCAGATATACATTTGCCAATTATTTTCTCCCATTGGATAGGCTGCCTTTATAGTCTCTTGAAAACATCCTTTGAGGTACAAAAGTTTTCAATTTTGAGGAGATCCCATTTATCTATTTTTTCTTTGCTGTTCATGCTTTGGGTGTGAAGTTCATGAAACCATTTCCTACTAAAAGGTCCTGTAGATGCTTCCCTACATTATCTTCCAAGGTCTTTATGGTCTTGGTTCTTATATTTACATCTTTGATCCATCTTGAATTGATTTTTGTATAAGGTGTATGATAGTGTTCCTCTCTCATTCTTTTGGATATGAATATCCAGTTCTCCAAGCACCATTTATTGTAGAGTCCATCCTCCCCCAACTGAGTGGCTTGGTGGCCTTGTTAAATATCAGATGACTGTATATGCAAGGATCTGTATCAGAACTCTCAATTCAGTTCCATTGGTCAGTATGTCTATCCTTGTGCCAATACCATGCAGTTTTGACCACTGTAGCTTTGTAAAATGTTTTAAAGACAAGTAGTGTGATACCTCCAATTTCTTTTTTCTTTTTCAATATGTCCTTGGCGATTTTGGGCCTCTTACCCTTCCAAATAAATTTTGGAGTCAGTTTTTCCAATTCATTAAAAAATGTTGTGTTAGAATGTAAAGTGGTTAAAATGGGAAATTTTACAATATATATATGTGGCCACTATTAGTTTTATTTTCTAACCAAAAAAATATTATCTCTTAGTATAGTGGAAGATATCAACTTTTGCCTTATTAGAAAAATTAATATCTTATTTGAAAGTTTTTGGGGAGTGACATAAGGCACCCTGTGGAATGTTTCCACTCAGAGACAGCTAAATAAAAGGGTAGATCCTGGGAGCATATGTGGCTCAAGCTGATGAGCACCTGCTTCCCACATGGGAGGTCCTGAAAAAAAAAAGTGCTAATTTTTATTGGGATTGCATCAAATCTGTAGATTAATTTTGGTAAGATAAACATCTTAATGATATTTAGTCTTCCTATCCATTAACAGTGAATATTCTTCCATTTTTTAAAACATTTTTTGATTTCCTTTAACAGTGTTGTGCAGTTTTCTTTAAATAAGTGCTTTATATCTTTCGTTACATTTATTCCTAGGTATTTGATTCTTTTAGGTACTCTTGTAAGTGGCATTTTTTCTTAATTTCCTCCTCAGATTGCTCGTTATTGTTATACAGAATCACTACTGATTTTTGAGCATTGATCTTATAGTCTGAGACTTTTCTGAACTCATAAGTTCTAGAAGCTTTGCTTCAGATTTCTCAGGGCTTTCTATGTATAGGATCATGTTATCTGCAAATAGTGAAATTTTTACTTCTTCCTTTCCAATTTGGATGCCTTTTGTATCTTTTTCTTGCCTCACTGCTCAAGCAAGTATTTTCTAAGACAATGTTAAATAGGAGCAGTAATAGTGGGCATCCTTGTCTTGTTCTCTATTATAGAGGGAAAGCTTTTAGGATTTCACCATTGAAGATGATGTTAGTTGTGGGTTTTTCATATATACCCTTTATCATATTCAGAAAGTTTCCTTCTATTCCTATCTTTTGCAGTGTTTTTATCTGGAAATGGTGGTGTATTTTGTTGAATGCTTTTTCTGCACCTATAGAGAAGATCATGTGATTTTTTTCTTTCAATCTGTTTATGTGGTGTATTACATTGATTGATATTAGTATGTTGAAACATCCTTCCATATCCAGGATGAAACCCATATGGTCATGGTGTATAATTCATTTGATATGTTGTTGAATGCAATTAGCAAGTATTTTTTAAGGATTTTAGCATCTAACTTCATTAGAAAGATTGGTCTGTAATATTCCTTTCTTCTGGTATCTTTAATTCGCTTTGCTATTAGGGTAATATTGGCATCATAGAATGAGTTAGGCAATGTTCCTTCTACTTCTATTTTTTGGAAGAGCTTAAGCCAGATTGGTGATAGTTCTTTCCAGAATGTTTGGTAGAATTCATCTGTGAAGCTGTCTGATCCTGGGCTCTACTTATTTGGGAGGTTTTTTTTATTATTATTACTGAGTGTATCTCTTTACTTGTAATTGGAGTATTGAGTTCATCAATTTCTTCTTTTGTCAATGTAGGCTCCTTGTGAGTTTCTAGGAATTTGTCCATTTTCTCTAAATTATCATTCTTGGCATATAATTTTTCAAAGTATCCTCTTATGATACTCTTTATTTCTGTGTGATCAGTGATGATATCCCCTTCCTCATTTCTTATTTTGTGTATTTGCATCTACTCTCTCTTTTTCTTTGTTAGTTTGGCTAAGGGTTTGTCAATTTTATTGATCTTCTCAAAGAACCAGCTTTTGGTTTTGTTAAATTTTTTTGAGTGTTTACTTATTTCCTATTTCATTTAGTTCTGCTCTAATCTTTGTTGTTTCCTTCTTTCTACTTCCTTTGGGTTTAGTTTGTTGTTGCTTTTCCAAATCCTCCAGCTGTGCAATTAGGTCTTTGATTTTAGCTCTTTTTTCTTATTTGATATATACATTTATGGCTATGAATTTCCCTCTCAGTACAACTTTGGCTGCATCCCATAAGTTTTGATATGCTGTGTTGTCATTTTCATTTGCTTCATGGTGGTTACTGATTTCTTTTGAGATTTCCTCCTTGACTCACTGTTTGTTTAAGGTTGTGTTTTCACCTTCCATATCTTTGTGCCTAATCTGGTTTTCTGGCCCTTACTGATTTCCAATTTCATCCATTGTGGTCAGAGAAATTACTTTGTATAATCTCAATTTTTCTGAATTCATTGTTTTTTTTTTTGATGGCTAAGCATATGGTCTATCTTGGAGTATGATCCTTGTGCCCTCGAGAATAATGTATATCCTGTTGCAGTTGTTTGTAGCTTTCTGTATATGTCTAAGTCCAGATCCTCTAAAGTATTATTCAATCTTTATTTCTTTATTGATTCTCTGTTGAGATGTTCTGTCTAATGGTGAAAATGATGTATTAAAGTCCCCCACTATAATTGTAGATGCATCTATTTCTCCAATTAGTTTTTCCAGTATTTGCCTCATATATTTGGAGGTGCTCTGATTAGGTGCATAAATGTTTATTAATGTTCTTTCTTCTTGAAAAAAAAACCCTTTTATTTATATAGAGTGTCTGTCTTTGTCTCTTACAATAGTTTTACTTTTAAAGTCTGTTTTTCTGATCTTAATATAACTACTTCTGCCTTTTTTTGGTTATTGTTTGCTTGTAAAATTGTTTTCCAGCCATTCACTTTCAGCTTCCTTGAATCCCTGGGTCTAAGGTGGGTTTCTTGTATGCAACATATCGATGGGTCATATTTCCTTATCCATTCTGCAATCTGTATCTCTTGACTGGTGAGTTAAATCCATTAACATTTAGCTTTATTACTCTCAAGGAATTACATCTGCTATATATTCTTTGTTCTTATTTTATTTCCTTGCTTCTTTCTACATTCCCTTGAAGGCAAAAGATTAGGGCCGGAGGAATTGAAAGATGTGAGAAAGGAAGAAGGATAATAGTTATATTGATAAAAGTTAGAAGAGGGGCCAAATAAGACTTAATGAAGTGAATATTTAACTCATGTACATAGTGTAAAGTAATAGGAAAGAAAGTGGAGTACCTACAATGGACTGGGAAACCAAATAGAGGAATATATATATATAATGATTTAGAAGACTGGAATTATGAGGAGGGAGAGAAAGAGTTAAGAAAGGGCTAAAAGGAAAGAGTTAATATTAATAAAGAAAGAAAAAAACAAAAAAGAGGGAATAGAAATTGACACCCTTGAGTTGTGGGTGTATGGAAAAAATGTGGTATTTAATAGCCACAACAGAAAGCTGAAGGCAGAAAGATGAGGGAGGGATAAGACATAGTTTGGAATACAAAATCAATATATAGAGAGAATGGGAAATTACTGACGAAGAAGCACAGCAAAGAAGAGAGAAGCTAGGAGCCCCTAATTTTAAAAAAATGAAAGAAAGAAGAAAGGGGGAAGGAAAGAGGAAAGAAAAGCAAAAGACAAATAAACAGAGAAAAAGCAAACAACCACACTGGCAAGCAGTCAAACAAAGCTAAGGGGGATCAATATTCCCTGGGGTACCATGGATTCTCTCAGCCTGCTTGTGTTTATCAAACAATTTCACCACAGAGTTTTATATGCAGGTCCTGAAGCAGCTTTTGGCTATTAAACTAAATTTTTAAAAAATTATTTTTCATTTATTAAAGTGACCGTTTTATTCATTCCTTTATTTATTTTTTTTGGTGTAATACAGGACCAAAAATAAGTCCTTCTCTAGACCAACCCCCTCATGGAGTGGACCCTAACTGGGCTTGTGGAAACTAATCAAGCAGTTCCCAATTTCTGGATTTCCCAGGGACACAAAATTCTGATGTTTGTCAGCGTAGAACGCTAAAAACAGCAGACTCCGCCCTTCTGGATCAGAGCCCCTGCAACACTGGGCTGCAGGTAAATGAGGTTTACTCTGCAGATTCATCTCTCTGCTCAGCCTGGCGCTGCTTCAAGCTGACTTATCTGCTCCCCAAAGTTATGAGGGGGTCCAGACAGCCAGATCGACAGCTAAAATATCCCCTCTCTGCTTTCTGTCAGAACTCTCTCTCTCTTGGAGTTTGCCCCTCTCCCTGGCCCGGCGGGGCCTGGGGCTTATCCCTGGGCAGCTAGTCAAATCAACTCCCTCAGCAGATTAACCCCTCCCCTCCTCTTGGTGCCGATTCACTGCAGCTGTTTTGTTTGTCTAAGTTGCAGGGGGCTTCAGGGAGCCAAATCCCCAGAAAATAAAGCTCTCTTATGGGAGTTCCCCCCTCAGAAAACACCCCCTCCCACCGGGCCTGGTCACCCAGTTAGCAGACAGGAGTCGTGGTTCCAACCGGCTTTTTTTTTTTCCCCCGTAAGGGTGGGGGGTCAGCCTACTGTGTTAACCACCACAGGCAGGCTTAAAACTCATGAATCTCTATGGTTTAGTCCATGCCGTCGATCTGCCCAGATATATGTCCCAAGTTTCTCACTCCACACGTCCACTGCACAGACCCCTGTGCAGGACCCCATCCACTATCCACCGTGTTCTGGGAGCTGTCCGCAGATGCCCTCCTAAGCCGACGCCATCTTGCCCCCCATATTTTCTTTTGGTTTATGTATGTCATATGTTGCTTTTATTTCTCTTTCAGTCTTTTTAGTTTTTTTTTTTTATTGTGGGTAAAAATCAAATTTTTCACAATAAAAACCAATATTTGTAAAATGATATATAAATATATAGGCATATAGGTGCATTTGCTTACATAAATGTTAGTTTTTTTCATATATATTTTAAAAGATGCTTAGATTACATAAATGTTACACAAAAATTACAGGGATTCCCATGTTCCCCACCTCCCATACCTCCCATAACATCCCACATAAACATCTTTCATTAGTGTGGCACATCACCTGCAATGGATATACACATCCTGGGGTTTTGCCACTAAGCATAGTCCACAGTTCACATCGTAGACCACACTCTCTCCCACACAGTTCTGCATGGTATATGCTGATGTAAAATTGCCTATATCTGTCACCACATTGTCACTCAGGACAAACTTCAAGTCCTGCAAAAGTCTGTATATTACAACTGCCCTTCCCCTCCCTGCCCCGAAAGTGTCTAGTGACCACTGGCTCCACCTCACTGTTATAATTTCTTCCATTGCTTGAATCACAATATGTCTACCACAGAATACCATTAAATCCGCTATAGTCCATAGCTCTTCCCCCAATCTTGAGGGGACTAGAATGGTGATGTCCAGTCCAACTCCAAGTGAGAGTGTGCTTACATCCCATGGATATGGTGGATGGGATTATGCTGCCTGTAGCTGCAGGCTTTCTTCATTCACTGGGATGTTCATTGTCCATCATTGTCTCCTCCCCAGGTGACTTGGTTGAGTCTATTGAGCTATAGAGTAGGAGTTGTAGCTCCACCGAGATTCCAGGCACAGCTGGGACATAGGCAGGCCAGAGTCTCCAGTCTCTGGAAGTACACCTACAAACTCCAGCCTCACATATAGGTTTGAATAGAAGGGACTGATGGACCATGTGCAGGGAGGACTTATTTGAGTCCAACTCTGTCATTCTCAGGAGCACAGATTCCAAAGAAGAGCCCACTGATAAGGCACCAATCTCTGGGGCTATCCCCCCTTATTTAGGACCTGGGTATCTCCAGAGCCTTCAGGAGCCCTTCTGTGTGGGGTGATATCCACTTTGTTGTTCTATGAGATCCTACTGAGGTTTACGTAAGCGTTACCTCTGGGATGACCTCCCAACTCTCTTAGAAGTCTCTTAGACAAATGAACTCATTTGCCTTTACCTTTTCCCCCTTTTATTCAAGGTTTTTTTTCCAGTCATGTTTCCAGTTGGCACCTGGTATTAATCCCTCATTGCCAGGGAGGCTCATCCCCGGGAGTCATGTCCCACTCTGGGGGAAAGGTAATGCATTCATATGCTGAGTTTGGCTTAGAGAGAGGCCACATTTGAGCAACAAGGAGGCTCTAAGATGGCAACCATTAAGCATCCTGTAACAGTCAGCCAAGTTTCAATTACAAGAGCAAAGACCCATTAGGCTAGTCATCAATAACAAGAACCCATCTGTGGGCCATCCTCTTTTGCCAGACACTGCCCCTGCACTCAGGGAACTGTTGTTGCTCCCTTGGAGAATGTGGCAGAGCTCTCCAGGCTGCGAATTCAATATTTCCTCATTTATTGAGTGATTGTCTACCCACCATGACCATGCCACACCGCTTGATCATTTGAACAATTTTATGTATCTTTCATGTATATTCAGATGAACTTAATCCCATGAATCCCCCATCCCAGAAATCCCCCACCAATGATCCTCTGCAGCCCCCATTGTAACCCTTCTGTCATCTAAATAGTCCTTGAAGATGAAGCCCATATAATAACCAAATACAACTAATAAGAAAATGAAATAATAATGATTAGCTTAAATGCAAGTGACAAAATACAAGGAAACTCAGGAAAAAAATCCTAAAAACAAAATATAATTAACAGATTGGGACATTCAAAAAATTTTTTGAAAAAACAGAAATTAAAAATTTTTTTTCTTTTATCACTGCATTATTGGATGTCCAGTGTGTACGAGACACCTTCCCCCGCTCATTCCCCAGTGTCTCCCAAATTTTCATTTAATTTTCAAAGAAGTTTTAGGTCACAGCAAAGTCACACACGGAATACTAGAGATTCCCATATGCTCAACCTACCTCCCCCTTCCCCACACCATGTTAAAACTTTTTTTTTTTTTTGTGGATGGTAGCATTGTTATAACTGCTATGCAGATAGTGAATCATAGCTACTAAGCCTTGTCAATGGTTTACAGTATAGTTTACAACTTAGACGGTATAGTTTAATAATTTTTGATGATATTTACCATGTCCTGTGTCCATTACTGCAAGGTATTGAAAAACATTTCCCATGACCACTAAATACCCTGTTTGATCTTTTCTGTTCCTTCCTCCCCATCCCCCTGGGACATATGACACTCCCCTGTCTTGACTCATGGGATGACAAGAGTCATAGTTACATGCCCTGGGTATTCTAACCTGCCCTTCATAATCTACACACCTGTTAACCCTGCACCACCACACCCAGTAATATCACTATCCACTTGTCCTATCCTTCAGTATGCAACTATACTCTATCGCTTTACCACAGATTATGTCCATATGAATGATGGCTCACAACATGCTCTTCTCTCTCTCTCCCTTGTTAGCCTATCTTTCAGAAAGTGGTTCTCAGAGACTGCTCACTTTCCTCGATTCAAATCACTTAAGTCATATACTGTTCATCCTTCAATGCCTGGCTTGCTTCACTCAACATAAGGTCATCAAGATTCATCCATGTTATTCCATGTGTTAGCACTTTATTCCTACTTACAGCTGAGTAATATTCCATTTTATGTATGTACCACATTTTGCTTATCCATTCATCTGTTGATGGGCACCGGGCTGATTCCAACTTTTGGCAATTATGAACAATGCCGTTATGAACATTGGTGTACATATATCCATTTGTGTCTTTGCTTTCAATTCTTCTGGGTATATACCCAGTAGTGGAATTGGTGGATCATACAGAAGATCTATTGTTACTTTTCTGAGGAATCACCAAACTGTCCTCCACAGTGGCTGACCTTTCCTCAATCCCACCAGCAGTGGATGAGGGTTCCTATTCCTCCACATCCTCTCCAACACTTATATTCTGCTGTTTTTCTAATAGCTGCCATTCTGATGTGTGTAAGATGGTATCGCATTGTGGTTTTGATTTGCATTTCCCTAATAGCTAGCGATATCGAGCATTTTTTCATGTGCTTTTTAGCCATTTGTATTTCTTCCTTGGAGAAGTGCCTTTTCACGTCACTTGCCCATTTTCAAAAATGGGTTGTTTTCTTTTTCTTTTTGAGGTGTAGGATTTCTTTATATGTGCAAGATATTAGGCTCCTATCAGATATGTGGTTGCCAAATATTTTCTCCCATTGTGTAGGCTGCCTTTTTATTTCCTTAATAACGTCCTTTGAGGTAAAGAAGTTTTTAATAATGATGAGATCCCATTTATCTATTTTTTCTCATGCTGGTCATGCTTTGGGTGTGAAGTTCATGAAACCATTTCCTATTACAAGGTCCTGTAGATGCTTCCTTAAATTATCTTCCAAGGTCTTTATGGTTTTGGCTCTTATATTTAGATCTTTGATCCATCTTGAGTTGATTTTTGTATAAGGTGTGAGATGGTTTTCTTCTCGCATACTTTTGGATATGGATATCCAGTTCTCTAAGCACCACTTGGTAAAGATGCCATTCTCTTTCAACTGAGTGGGCTTGGTGGCCATGTTGAATATCAGATGACTGTATATGCAAAGATCTATATCAGAACTCCCAATTCTTTTCCGTTGGTCAGTATGTCTATGCTTGTGCCAATACCATGCGGTTTTGATCACTGTAGCTTTGTAGTATGTTTTAAAGTCAGGTAATGTGATACCTCCAACTTCATTTTTCTTTTTCAATATGTCTTTGGCACTTGAGGGCCTCTTATCTTTCCAAATATATTTTGTGGTTACTTTTTCCAGTTCCATAAAAAATACATTGCTGATTTTTATTGCGATTTCATTAAATCTGTAGATTAGTTTGGGTAGGATAGACAGCTTGATGATGTTTAATCTTCCTATCCATGAACAGTGAATATTTTTCCTGTTATTTAAGTCTTCTTTGATTTCCTTTAACTGTGTTGTGTAGTTTTCTGTATATAAGTCCTTTACATCTTAGTTAAATTTATGCCTAGGTATTTGATTCTTTTAGCTACTATTGTAAAAAGGTATTTTTTCTTAATTTCCTTCTCAGATTATTCATTATTGGTGTACAGAAATGCTACTGATTTTTGAGAATTGATCTCATCACCTGCAACATTACTGAACTTTATGTCTTCTAGAAGCTTTGTTGTAGATTTCTCAGGGGTTTCTATGCATAGGATCATGTCGTCTGCAAATAATGAAATTTTTACTTCTTCTTTTCCAATCTGGATGTCTTTTATATCCTTTCCTTGCCTCAGTGCTTGAGCAAGCACTTCTAAGACAATGTTAAATAAGAGTGGTGATAGTGGGCATCCTTGTCTTTTTCCCACTCTCAGAGGGAAGGCTTTTAGGATTTCACCATTAAAGATGATGTTAGCTTTGGGTTTTCCATATATACGCTTTATCATATTCAGAAAGTTTCCTTCTATTCCTATCTTTTGCAGTACTTTTATCAGGAAAGAGTGCTGTATTTTGTCGAATGCTTTTTCTGCATGTATAGATAAGATCATGTGATTTTTTTTCTTTCAATCTGTTTATGTGGTGTATTACATTGATTGATTTTCTTATATTGAACCATCCTTGCATACCTGGGATGAAACCCACATGGTCATGCTGTATAATCCTTTTGATATGTTGTTGAATGCAATTAGCAAGTATTTTGTTGAGGATTTTAGCATCTAAGTTCATTAAAGAAATTGGTCTGTAATTTTCCTTTCTTGTGGTATCTTTGTTTGGTTTTGGTATTAGGATAATGTTGGCATCATAGAATGAGTTAGGCAATATTCCTTCTACTTCAATTTTTTGGGAAGAGTTAAGCAGAATTGGTGTTAGCTTTTTTCAGAATGTTTGGTAGAATTCAGCTTTGAAGACTTCTGGTCCTAGGCTCTTCTTAGTTGGGAGATTTTTGATGAGTGATTCTATCTCTTTACTTGTAATTGGACTGTTGAGTTCATCAATTTCTTCTTTCATCAATGTAGGCTGTCTGTGAGTTTCTAGAAACTTGCCCATTTCCTCTAAATTGTCATTCTTGCTGACATATAATATTTCAAAGCATCCTTTTATGATACTCTTTATTCCTGTGAGTTCAGTAGTGATATCCCCTTGCTCATTCATTATTTTGTGTATTTGCATCTGTTCTCTCTTTTTCTTTGTTAGTCTGGCTAAGGGTTTGTCAATTTTATTGATATTCTCGAAGAACCAGCTTTTGGTTTTATTTTTTCCAGTGCTTTCTTATTCTCCATTTCATTTAGTTCTGCTCTAATATTTGTCATTTCCTTTTTACTTCTTCCTTTAGGTTTAGTTTGTTGTTGTTTTTTCAATTCCTCCAAGTGTGCATTTAGGTCTTCAATTTTAGCTCTTTCTTCTTTTTTAATATATGTATTTATGGCTATGAACTTCCCTCTCAGGACTGCTTTTCCTGCATCCCATAGGTTTTGATATGTTGTGTTGTTGTTTTCATTAGTTTCAAGGCAGTTACTGATTTCTTTTGAGATTTCCTCTTTGACCAACAATTTGTCTAAGAGTGTGTTGTTTAACTCCATATTCTTGTGCCTAACCTTTGTCTCTGGCTCTTAGCGATTTCCAATTTCATTCCATTGTGGTCAGAGAAATTATTTGCATAATCTCAATCTTTCTGAATTCATTGAGAATTGTTCTGTGGCCTAGCATGTGATTTATCTTGGAGTAAGATCCATGTGCACTCAAGAAGAATGTATATCCTGCTGTATTTGGGTGTAGTGTTCTGTATATGTCTATTAAGTCCAGGTCCTCTAATATATTGTTGCGAGCCTTTCTTTCTTTATTGATTCTCTACCTAGATGTTCTCTCTAATCATGATAATGGTGTATTAAAGTCCACTGCTGTAATTGTAGAGGCCCTAATTTCTCCACTTAGTTTTACCAGAGTATGCTCATGGATTTTGAGGCACCCCAATTAGGTGCATAAATGTTTATGATTGTTCTCTCTTCTGGAGAGATTACACCTTTACTAATATATAGTGTCCATCTTTGTCTCTTACAATAGTTTTACATTTTAAGTCTATTTTGTCTGATATTCCAATAGCTACTTCTGCCCTTTTTGGCTATTTTTTTCCAGCCATTCACTTTCATCCTCTTTGATTCCCTGGGTTGAAGGTGGGTTTCTTGTAGACAGCATATAGATGGATCATATTTCCTTGTCCATTCTGCCAATCTGTGTCTCTTGATTGGTGAATTTAATCCATTAACAATCAGTGTTATTACTTGCAACAAATTTCTTACTTCAGCCATTTTATCATTGGTTTAATGTATGTCAAATGTTGTTTTGTTTCTGTTTTTGTCTTTTTAGTTGTTTTTCAACTCCCCTCCAACTCTCTCTCCCTTGTTTTTTTCCTCTCAACTTGTAGAACTTCTTTTAGTATTTATTGAAGTGCACATTTCTTATTGACATACTGTCTTAATTTCTGTTTATCTGTGAATATTTTGAACTCTCCATCATTTTTGAATGCCAGTTTTGCTGGATAGAGAATTCGTGGCTGGAAGTTTTTTCTTTTAGTACTTTGACTAAGTCATACCACTTTCTTCTTGCTTCCATGGTTTAAGCTGAGAAATCAACATTTAATCTTATTGTGCTTCTCTTGTATGTGATGGTTCTCTTTTCTCTTGTTGCCTTGAGTATTTTCTTTGTTTTGAGTATTGGACATTTTGACAAGTATATGTCTTGTAGTTGGCCTGTTTGGATTTATACTTTTTGGGGGTGTGCTGTGCTTCCTGGATCTGCACATCCATCTCTCCCAATATGGTTGGGAAGTTTTCAGCCATTATTTCGTTCAACACTCCTTCTATTCCCTTTCCCATCTCTTCTCCTTCAGGGATGCCCATAATGCTTATGTTGGTGCATTTTTTCTTGTCGGTTAATTCCCTGAGTCCCTGCTGGATTTTTTCTATCATTTTTGTCTATCTGTTCTGCTATCTGTTTGATTTCAGATGTATTGTCTTCCACATCACTAATTCTTTCTTCTGCATGTTCAAATCTGCTATTATGTGAATCCAGCATCTTTTTGATTTCTTGGATTGTGCCATTGATCAACATCATATCCGTTATCTTTTACTGTATGTTTACAATTTCTTCAGTATGCTCTCCCAGTGTCTTCTTTATATCCTTAATCTCTTCCTTCACTTCTTTAAGTTGGTGCATGATATTTCTTTGGAAAGCTTTGATTAGTTGTTTGATGTTCTGCATCACTTCCTGGTTTTTAGTTTGTTCATTGGAATGGTCCATGTCTTCCTGTTTCTGAGTGTGGTTTGTAATTTTTTGTTGCCCTCTAATCATCATTTTATCTTGATGGGTATATTCAGTTCATTAGCTTCTCTCTCTGCTCTATAGCTTTATTTAGCTGGTGGTTCTGCATGTGTGTTAAGTATTCTCTTTGAAACTTTTTCTTCTTATTGTATTTCTTTGCTTCTTTCTATGTTCCCTTGAAGGCAAAAGATTAGGGCCAGAGGAATCAAAAGATGTGAGAAAGGAAGAAGGATAATAGTAATATTGATAAAAGTTAGAAGAGGGGCCAAATAAGATGTAATGAAATGAATATTTAACTCATGTAGGCAGTGTAGAGTAATAGGGAAAAAATTGGATTACCTACAATGGACTGGGAAACCAAATAGAGGAATACATATATAATGATTTAGAAGCCTAGAATTATGAAGAGGGAGAGAAAGAGTAAAGAAAGGGCTGAAAAAAAGTTAATATTAATTAAAAAAAAAAAAAGAAGAAAACAATATAGATAGAATAGAAATTGACACCTTTATCTTGTGGGCAAATAAAAAAAATTTGGCATATAAGAGCCACAATAGAAAGCAGATGGCAGAAAGATGAAGGAAGGATAAGAGATAGTTTAGGATACAAAATCAATATAGACAGAGAATGGGAAATCATTGAAGAAGAAGCACAGCAAAGAAGAGAGAAGCTATCAGCACCTAATTTAAAAAAAATGAAAGAAAACAGAAAGGGGGGAAGAAAGAGGAAAGAAAAACAAGAGACAACAAATAAACAGAGAAAAACCAAACAACCACACAGGCAAGCAGTCAAACAAAGCTAAGGAGGATCAGTGTTCCTACTAGGGTTGTTGTGGATCTTCTCAGCCTGCTTGTGTTTATCAATCATTTTCCCTGAGGGATTCTATCTGCAGGTTTTGAAGTAGATTTTAGTTATTAAACTTAATTAAAAAGATGAATTCATTTTTCATTTTTTAAAGTGACTGTCTTTTGTTTTTTTTTTTTTGGCCAAATACAGGACCCAAAATAAATCCTTTTCTTGAGCAACCCCTTCACCGAGGGGACCCTATCTAGGCTCATGGAAACTAATAAAGCACTTCCCACTCCTGGTCTCCCCAGGGGAGCTGAAGGTCTGATGCTAGTTAATGCAGAATTATAAAAATGGCTGACTCTGTCCCTTCTGGAGCTGAGCCTCAGCGTCATCAGGCTGCTGGGTAAATCAGGTTTCCTCAGCAGATTTGCCTCTTCCCTCAGCCTGGTGCTGCTGCAAGCCAGCTTATCTGCTCCCCAAAGCTATGAGGGGGTCCAGGCAGCCAAATTGACAAGTAAAGAATCTCCTCTCTTTGCCTTCTGTCAGAACCCTCCCTCTCTTGGAGTGTGCTCCCTCTCCCCAGCTTGGTGGGGTTTGTGGCTTATCCCTGGGCAGTTAGGTAAATCAACTCCCTCAGCAGATTTACCCCTCCCCTCTGCCAGGTGTTGATTCAATCTAGCTATTTTGTTCACCCAAGCTGCAAGGGGTCCAAGGCAGCCAAATCCAAAGAAAGGAAGGCTTTCTCACCCCTTTGCCAGAGATCTCCCACTCTCCGAGAATGCTCCCTCTCACCGGGCCCTATCACCC
>JAQZBX010009697.1:0-45595 GCA_029593785.1 Cabassous unicinctus | reverse complement strand
TGTGAGGGCAGGCCAGCTCCCACGGTGCCGTGGGCTGATGTGGCAAGACCTCACAGCAAGGGGGAGATAAGCAGACACGGAGAGGACACCCAGCGAATGGGCACAGCAGCACAAGCAGCAAGGGGGGGATAAATAAATAAAATGGATAAATCTTAAAAAAAAAAAAAAAAAGTTCCATGATTCTGAGTAAAAGAGGCCTCCCCAGGGACGGGGATGCCCTATGGTCTCTTCTATCTTAATGGTAAAAGAAATGCTCTCTCCATTGCATTATCTCAATCATTTTAAGCAAAAAAGCAACCTTATTAATTGTTTCCCAACTGACATCTGCCTTGGCTATCAGCCAGCTCTTAAAGGCCTTTCTTGCTCTTTTTAAAATGTATATAGAGGAGGGGTTCCCAGTCTCTAGTGTTACTAGTCAATTACCTCTCTCTATTTTTTCTAGGATGGTAGGAGCAGACCGCATATTGCTCTCACCAACAGTCTGGCCCTTTCTGCTTGTTTTCTTGAACAAAATCTTTAAGTATATTTGGTATCTCTGATAAGGTAAAATTTTGAGTTTTAGTTTCCAGTTTGGCCTCCCTTTGGCTCCCTTTTGGGGCCATGCTAGACTTTCCATGTGGTAACAGAAAATCTGTTGTTCCCACTGGCCAGACCAGAGGTACCTGTCTCTCTCTCTATGATGGGGCCTTATAATGGGTGTTTATTCATTTTTTGAAGGAAACTGCCATTTTTCTCAAAGTGGTTGTACAATTTTACATTCCCATCAGCATTGTGTGAGGGTTCTAGTTCCTTCACATCCTGGACAACACTTGGTATGTACAGTCTATTTAAATTTTAACTATTGGAGTTGATGTGTTGTGATTTTAATTTGCAAGTTTCTTAAACACTAAAGGTTTTGTGTATCTTTTTTAGGTGCTTATTTGACATCAATACACTGTCTTTTTGTTAGTGTTTGAATATTATACCTATTATTTTGTTATTTTTGAGTTTTGTGAGCTCTTATATATTGGTTACAAATTGTTTAAAAGATATATGATTTTCAAAACCTTTCTCTGAGTCCATGACTTATTTTCTAATTCACTTCATGGTGTCTTTTGAATAACAGAAGTTCTTCATTTTGATGAAGTCTTATTTTATTTATTTAGAAATTGTGGTTTTGCTGCCATGGCTAAAAAATCTTTGCCTAAGTCTTCTTTTAGAAGATTTTTTCATAAATTTTCTAACGGAAATTTTAGAGTTTACGTTTCACATTTCACTCTATCAATATGTGTTTGAACAGTATTGGAGAGCCCATACTTTCTCCACTGAATTGTCATAGCATATCTGCTGAAAATCTATTAACCATATGTTTTGGCTATTTCTGGTCTCTGTATTGTGATTCACAGATTGACTTGGCTGTTTACTTGCCAAAGCCTCATGGTCTTGAGTATGGGAGATTTAAATTGTGTCTTCATATCAGGTGGTTTAGATTTTCTAAATCTATTTTTACATTTCAAAGTTTTTTGACTGTTCTAAGTTATTTTCATTTCCATATGAATTTTAAAATCTGTTTCAGAAAACCTGATGGGATCTTGGGATTAGTTTCAGAAAAACCTGATGGGATCTTGGAATTGTATTGAATCTATAAATCAATTTGGGTAGAACTGAGACCTTACCAATACTGTATTTTCGGACCCATTTACACAGGCTTCCTCTCCATTTATTTACTTTTTCTTTCTATTAGAAAAGTTGTTAAAATAAGTGATCAGTTTACTGATCTTATATATCTTTCAGATTCATAAATTTATTTATTTTATATTTTTGATGCTATTGTAAATACTATTTTTATTTTCATATCATTTCATTAAAGTATATTGCAATGCAATTTCTTGTTTTTTATTTTTATTTTGAAATAAGTATAGATTCACAGGAGTTTGCAAAGAAAGTTTACTATGATGCCCCATATACCCTTTACCCAGTTTCCACTAAAAGTAACTTCAGATATGACTACAGTGCAATATCAAAGCCAGGAAATTGAAATTGGAACAGTGTGCACACAGTTCTTTTTCTTTTCCATTTTTTTCACAGGTGTCAGTTTGTCTAACCACTATGACATCAAGGTACAGAATTATTCAGTCCTTGCATCATACCCACTTGCCTTAGATCCCCTCCCTAATCATCATTCCTAACCCTTGGCAAACACTAATTTGTTTTACATCTCTGTAATTTTGTCATTTAGGGAATGTTATATAAATAGAGTCATCCAATATGTGACTTTTTTAAGGTTGAGTTTTTCACATGTCATAACATCCTGAGATCCATCCACAGTGTTGTGTGTATCAATAGTTTGTGACTTTTTTTCCTACCTCATATTTCATGGTAGGGAAGGACCAAAATTTGTTTAAAAGCTTAACTATTAAAGGATATTTGGATTGTTTCCATTTGGGGGTTATTACAAATAAAGCTGATATGAATATTCAAGATTTTGTGTGGGCATAAATTTTGATTTCTGGCATAAATACCCAGGAAGGCAATTGTTGCATCTTATGGTAGTTGCATTTTTAGTATAGTTTCTCTTGTGCTTTGTTTTGTTTTTAAGAAACTATCTTCCAGAGTGGCTGTCCCATTTTACATTCCCATCAACAATGAAGGAGGGATTCAATCTGAACATCTTCTAAGGCATTTGGTATTGTCAATATTAATTATTTTATCTGCTTTAATAGGTGTGTAGTGACATCCCATTGTGTTTTGTCTTTGCAGTTCCCTAATGGCCAGCTTCAATGCCATTTCTGAACTTTGGGGGCCTTTTCTTTTTCAAGGATTACAGCTCCTCTTCCAGGCAGAATGTCTCATGTACATTTTTTGTACATGTTTCCCAAGCTTTGATGTAAAATGAAAACAATTTCCAGGGACAAGAATTCTCTGGTTAGGCCTGAATGGAGCCTTATAACTAGAGGTGTTTCTGACCTCAGTGGAGTCTGGTCTCTGCTTTTCATCCATTGAATTTTACTGCCTCACACATGCACACGCCTGCACACACACATATGCATGCAGAAGAAAACATTTAAAAACAAAATAAGACTAGAGAAATTTGGCAACTTTGCAAAGCATGTTACTGATATTAGATCAAGGTAGGATAATTTTAGATAAAATGGGAGAAGTAAACATTTCTCTGACACATTTATTTGCAGCCACAGTACTTACATAAATGCATGGTTTGAAAAATGGTAAAACATGGTACATGGAGAAAATCCAGTGGGCATCAGAGAACATTCCCCAGAGGGCAGCCAACATAGAGGCTGCTGTGGAGGCTGGAGGTCCAGGGATTGCACCTGCTTCCATTCACAGATTCTCTGCTTTAATTGGTTTTACATAGTAGATTTCAATTGTTTAAAAAGCACCTGTCTTTTTTTAACTAGGAAGTTTAAAGCCAATGACTTATCTTTCTCAAAAATTTTTTAGTTTTTAATTTTTAAAGATACATAGATTACATAATTGATACATAACAAATGTAAGGAATTCACATATGCCCCACTCTCTCGTCCTCACATACTTTCCCACATTAACAACATCCTTCATTTGTGTGGTACATTTGTTACAATTGATGAACACATATTGAAGCCTTCCCACTAAGTGTAGAATTATAGTTTAAACTCTCTCTGGCGCAGTTTTGTAAGTTATGACAGGATATATAATGGCCTGTATCTGTCATTGCGATATCATTCAGGACAATTCCAATGTCCCAAAAATGCCCCCATATTACACCTATTTTCCCCTTTCCTTCAACTCAGAATATCTGGTGGTCACTGCTTCTACATCAATGATATAAGTTCTTCCATTTTAGAATAACAATAACTCTATAGTAAAATAACAGTCCATTGTTCATTCCCCAGTCCTGAGGCTTCTGGGATGGTGCTGCCTTCTCCAACTCTAATTGGGAGGGTGCTTAGATCCCATGGGACAGATGGATGGGACTGTCTTGCTTGCAGTTGTGGACTTTCTCTGTTCCTTGTTATGATGGTTGCCCATCATTCCCTTGTTATTTGTCCTGGGTGAGTCCAATGAACTGGAGAGTGGGTGTTGGAACTCTGTTGAGATTCAGGGCCTATCACATGGAAAGCCCAAAAATGACTCATCTTTTCCTTTTTTGGCAGATGAAGAAACACACAGAGGGTTTCAGTAATTATCCCAATGCCAAAGTGCTCAATGCAAGGCAGACCTGGGCTTATGGAAGAGCTCCTCACATTCACCTACTCCTTTAAACATAAAATATGGTTTTTTTGTGTGTGTGTGGAAACAAGATTTCAGGGGGGAAATTGGTACAAGGAAAAAATATCATTTTAAACTATGCTTATATTGTTGCAGCAGAAATAAGACTCAGATGATGAGAAAGCCCAAACGACACTCAGAGAGGTGGAGGAACAAAGTTTTATTATGTGCAGGCCCAGAGGAGAATTCAGTCTCCAAATTCTGAGCCCCATGTCAGGATTTTCATAAGTTTATATAGGAACTCTAAGCAGAACTCTAAGCAGGCAAATTCCTAAGCAAGTGGGCAGACAGGGTTACAAAAGCAAAAAGAGCTAGGTGAGGTTAGCTTATCTTCCTAAAGCACAGGGCTAATAGGGAGGAAATGAGTCATTATCTAGTTAGAGTTGTAAATTCCAGGTGAAAAGGGACAGTCCAGGGTTGCTTATCTTCCTAACCATGTGGATTCCATGGAGAAAAGGGGAGGAGGGGAGAAAAAGGACCAAGGGGAGTTTGTTTTTCTAAAGCTGTGGGTTTCTGCTGAGGGGGATTAGGTTCCCAGCACTTTCCTTATCAATATGGCAGCATATAAGCAAGTTTCCTTGCTCCAAAAGGTATTAGGAAAGCACATGAAACTTTTATGAAAATAGAGAAATGAAATCATGCATATTGCTAGCTTTATACTAATTTGCTTCAGATTTTTACAGAATGTGAGTGTGTGAATGTAATTTTTTTCTCCTCTTTCACTTGCTTTCTGTTTCCATTTTCTGGGTGAGCATCTGTGTCTGTATCTTGCCTTCTCTTCTCATTATTCTCTTCCAAGCTTCACTGGGATTTGATCCTAGTGACCTCCAATGTGGGAGAGAAGCACCCTGTCACTTGTGTCACCTCAGTTCCTGGTTTCTAGCATGTCTCACCTAGACTCTCCCTTGTTTCTCTCTTTTGTTGCATCATCATCTTGCTGCATGGTTTGCCATGCAGGCCTGGCTCACCACTCATCTGTGCAGGCATGGCTAGCCATGCAGGCCCAGCTCACCTGCTCATCTTTTTACCAGAAGGCCCTGGGGATCAAACCTGGGTCCAACCACTTGAGCCACATCTGCCTCCCGGAATGTAATTCTAAGAATAAGTGAGCTGGTCCTTCTAAACACTGGATTCTATAGGGACATGTGTTTTATCTTTGCATCTACAGAATTGTCTTCTCTACAATGCCAGCTTCATTACAATTACTGAACACAGCACATTGTCTGCAAGCAATTTGCTGAAAATAAATTTGTAAAAATCAAATTTCCCAAATACTTAAAACTTTCACATTCACCATCATTACTGATGTACACTTATTTTTTTGTAAATCATAAGTGAATTTTAAGGCAACTCATATTTGGGTTAAATTATTTTTAATGCCATTAAGGATAGCTGGAAGTTTTAGTTGAGTAGTTTCAATTTTCTTAAATGGAATCATTAAAACTATTGCTATTTGTTGACTCTCAGACTGGTTCAGTGGCCTAATGAATATAATGTTAATATTTATCTAGAAATGCATACTTTGTTGCCAGTGTCCCAAATTTACTTACACACTGAGGTAGGGAATGGTTTAAAAAATCACAGAAGGATCCTCATAAACAAAATCAAAATCAAATCAAGAGAGTCTGACAGATTATCTGATCAGAAAAACTTGCTAAGATCATGCTTCCTAATATCTGAGAGGAAAGAGTCCCCATTCTAGAGAAACATATATGAAAATATCTGGCAGTTAATGAAGCCAAGAGACTGATCAGAGACACTTAGGGAGACTTCAAAGAATATGGATTGAAGGACAAAGGAACAGTCTTAAACAGGGACATGCAGTGAAAATTGTATAAATCAAAATTAAAATTTGCTCCTGCTGTATGTCCTCTCCATTCTAATTTCTATGAGAAGGTCACTGGCAAATGCTTCCTCATGTGCAAACTTATTGAAATGTTCTAAGTAATTAATACATGTGCATGTGGTATCTATATCTATATATTGATCTCTACAGGAGCTTGGTCCCCAGTTTTCTTCCATATCTCAATGTTTCAATAGAATAAATGTATAATGGACAAATTCACTAGCTATTATAGTAAGTGCATGTCTTTTGTATACATTTGTATTATTGGTAATATTTGCTGTGTACAATTACGCATCTTCCCCATCATACTCATTGCAATACAGAAGTTCATTTTGGTGATTCTTCTCTATGTGGTGTCCAGTGGGGATGCTTGATGGGCTTCCAGTGGTGTCAGGTCAGATTTCATAAGCCCTGATGGCTTCACTCACTGGTCCGGTGCTGTGATGGTTAGGCTAATGTGTCAACTTGGCCAGGTAATTGTGTCCAAGTGTTTGGTCCAGCAAGCACTAGGTTAATTGTAATAAAAGAGCATTTGTGGACTTCCATCACCAGTGAGTTTGCCACATTGATGGCTGATTACATCTGCATCAATTAGGGAGATTGCATCATCAATGGGTGGCACTTTTATGCAATCAGTTGAGTGCCTTAAAAGGGGAAGTGATTTCAACTTTCAGAGAGAATTTCCCAGCTCATAGTTGGACAGCCAACTTTGACCAGAAACTCATTGAGGAACTTTCATTGGACTTTCATTGGAGCCTCTGGTTTGCAGCCTGCCTGTGGAACCTAGACTTGTGCATCCCCATGGTCATGTAAGGGACTGTTATGAAATCTCACAATATGCAGGTACCACCTGAAACTGGACAGCTGCAGCACTGCAGCCCATTTCTGGGACATCCTTGAAGGATAGCGGTGAGAGAAAATCCTCCCAGTGGGCAGAACTTCGAGCAGTGCTTCCAGTTGTTGATTTTGCTTGGAAGAAGAAATGGCCAGAGGTGCATTTGTACACTGATTCATGGGCTGTTGCCAATGGTTTGGCTGGATGGTCAGGGACTTAGAAGGAACATGATTGGAAAATTGGTGACAAGAAGGTCTGGGGAAGAACTATGTGGATAGATCTTTCTGAGTGGACAAAAAACATGAACATATTTGTGTCCCATGTGAATGCTCACCAGAGGGTGACTTCAGCAGAGGAAGAGTTTAATAATCAAGTGGATAAGATGACCCGCTCTGTGGCTAATGCTCATCCTCTTTCTCCAGCCACTCCTGTCATTGCACAATGGGCTCATGAACAAAGTGGCCATGGAGGTAGGGATGGAGGTTATTCGTGAGCTCAGCAACATGGACTTCCCCTCACCAAGGCTGACTTGGCTTCAGCCACTGCTGAATGCCCAATCTGCCAGCAGCAGAGACCCACACTCAGCCCCAGATATGGCACCATTCCTCGAGTTGACCAGCCTGCTACCTGGTGGCAGGTGGACTACATTGGGCCACTTCCACCATGAAAGGGGCAGCGATCTGTTTTAACTGGAATAGACACATACTCTGGCTATGGGTTGAATTCCTGCAACACAATGCTTCTTCCAAAACTACCATCCATGGACTTGTCGAATGTCTTATCTACCACCATGGCATTCCACACAGCATTGCTTCTGATCAAGGAACCCATTTCACAGCAAATGATGTGCAGGAAGGAGTACGTGCCCATGGAATTCACTGGTCTTACCATGTACCCCATCACCCTGAACAAGCTGGATTAATAGAATGGTGGAATGTCCTTTTGAAGACTCAATTATGGTGCCAACTAGGTGGCAATATCTTGCAGGGCTGGGGCAATGCTCTCCAGGAGGATGTGTATGCTCTGAATCAGCATCCTCTCTATAGTATTGTTTCTCCCATAACCCGGATTCATGGGTCCAGGAATCAAGGGGTGGAAATGGGAGTGGCACCACTCACTATTACCCCTAGTGACCCACTAGGAAAATTTTGCTTCCTGTCCCTGCAACCTTAAGCTCTGCTGGTCTACAGGTTTTAGTCCCAAAAGGAGGAGTGTTGCCACCAGGGAACACAACAATTATTCCATTGAACTGGAAGTTAAGACTGCTACCTGGTCACTTTGGGCTCCTCTTACCTGTGAATCAACAGACAAAGAAGGGAATTATTGTACTGTCTGGGGTGATTGATCCTGACTATCAAGGGGAAATAAGACTACAGCTACATAATGGGGATAAAGAAGAGTTTGCCTGGAATGCAGGAGATCGAGGGCATCTCCTAGTACTGCCATGCCCTGTGATTAAAGTCAATGGAAAATTGCAAGAAACCAATTCAAGCAGGACTAACAATGGCCCAGAATCTTCGGGAATGAAAGTTTGGGTCAACTCGCCAGGCAAAGAACCATGGCCAGCTGAAGTGCTTGCTGAAGGTAATGGGAACATGGAATGGGTAGTGGAAGAAGGTAGTGATAAATATGAACTTCGATCACATGACCAGTTATGGAACTGAGGACTGTAATAGTCATGGACCCTTCTTCCTTGTTTCATTATGAGTATGATTGCATATGTAGACAAAATGAATTTCTTGTTTTCTTCACCAAACTTTTCCCCTATCGTATGAAAAGTTGTATTAATTTCACATCATAATATTTAAGGATGTCACGTTTAATAGTGAATATTACCCAAGGACTTGCACCCTGTTCTGTGGGGAATTAATGCATTTCTGGTTGTACGCAGGGGAGTTGAACATTGTTAGGTGGAAATATATATGTATGCTTATCTGTTATTGCTTTTACTTAGAGACAAAGTATGGTTTAGGGTAATATGTATGGTTGCCGAGTTCACAAGTGGTGGACTGTGATGGTTAGGCTAATGTATCAATTCAGCCAGGTAATTGTGTCCAGGTGTTTGGTGCAGCAAGCACTGGGCTAATTGTAATGCAAGAGTATTTATGGACTTCAATCACCAGTGAGTTTACTGTGTGGATGTCTGATTACATCTGCATCAATCAGGGAGATTGCATCATCAATGGGTGGTGCTTTTATCCAATCATTTGAATGCCTTAAAAGGGGAAGTGATTTCAACATTCAGAGAGAATTTTCCAGCTCGTCCTTGGACAGCCAACTTCTCCCAGAAACTCATCAAGGACTTTTCATCAGACTTTCATCCGAGCCCCTAGTTTGCAGCCTGCCTGAGGAACCTGGACTTGTGAATCCCCATGGTCATGTGAGAGACTCTTATTAAATCTCATGTTATTGACAGATATCTCCTGTTGATTCTGTTTCCTGAGAGAACCCTGACTAATACAGATGCCCTACAAGGGATGACTGGAAGGCTGGGCTCCCTTGGGACCATCAACTAGGCACCCATTTATCCCCAGCAGCAGGGTATTCAGTCTACTTATATGGTGGCTCATACATTCTATAGTGGGCAAAGTAAGAGCACTAGTAGCCCCCACTTGGCATCACAGTTTGTTAGGAATTGTTCCAATAAACACAATTCCCAGGGAGGAGGGGACTGGGACTTTGATACACAGGTGGACTCCAAGAAAGGGGCTGTGTGGCCCCCTTTAGGATGGCTACTTGGGCCTGATAAGCCAGGATCTGTGACTGACATGAGAACTCTAAGGTCCTCCCAATAGCTCCACCTGGTCCCTAGTCTGGCTGTGAGTAGGGATCTTGGTTAAGTGTGGAGTTTCCCTGTAAAAAAAGTTCCTTGACTGTCAACGGGATCCTCCCTGGGAATGAACTCTGGTCTAGTCTCTCTGAAAGCTCAAAGAAATGCACTTCCAATTGAATCTTCTCATCTTTTTAAGTAAATTTGGGCTTCATGAATTATTGCCAGTGGGCATCTGCCTTGGAGATTAGGGCAGCTGTGGATGGGTGTGTCTCTCTTCTTTTTTGTGTAAGTAGAGAAGGGTTTTGATGCTTTCCTGTTACTATTTGTCTCTTTATTTCCCCCTGGAATGAGAGGGGATACCCAGGCTCCCATATTACTCACCAATCCTTTCTCCTGTCTTTTTTTCCCACCTATTGATGAATATTGTCATTTTTTCCAGTTTTTGGTGACCAAGAACAAACTTACTTCAATATTTGTGTACAGGACTTTGTGTGAAAATACCTTCAGTTCACTTGAGTAAATAGGTAGAAATGGGGTTACAGGGTCCTCTGATAACTTTATAGGAAACTGACACTGTCTTCCAGTGTGGCTATATTGTTTTGTTTTGCATTCATGTGAGCGCTGTTCTGCATTTTTGCCACTATTTGGTATTCTCTTTTTTAACTAGTCTCATAAGTGTGTAATGGTATTTAATTATCTCCCACTGCTTCCCTAAGGCCAGAATAATACCTGTTTTCCCACCTTTCTATTTCCAGGCCGTGTAAATTTCCTGAAGCAGTGAAATTCCTTAATAATAAAAGTTTGAATTGTGTATAGTCCCATGAAGCACATAGACATTCAGATTTCCAAGATTTCTTTCTACTGAGTTCTTGTCATGGTTCCCAGTATCCCAAAAAGACAACTGTAAAAATGTCAGTCTCTCATTCTGGTGGCCTCGTGTTTATAGTCTTTCATTCACTGTCTTAGGTAAAGTTGAAAGAATATTGTGTCAGGAAACTAACTTCTGCAAGGTTGAGAAAGATTGTTCAAATCTATGGAAGTTATACAACTCTGGGATTCTGATTGAAGGGATGAATGGAAGCAGAAAGCAGATTGTTTCCATGCATTTCATAGAGCTCATTTCCCTGAAATAAAACCTCAGGTATTCTGCTTGGTGAACTCCTGGTGAGGCTTTCTCTGGTTCTTTTATTTATTTATTTATTTTTAAAAATATTTTATTGTCACTTTCATTAGGGAACTAAATTTTGTTTCACAATTTCCCATGATCCTATTTAACAAAATGTTAAAACCTGACAACTTTTGACAGTTTCCTTCCAAAAATTGAACCATAGATAATATCTTCTTTATTTATTTATTTATTTTTTAAAGATGCTTAGATTACATAAATGCTACACAAAAATTACAGGGATTTCCATGTTCCCCACCTCCCACACCTCCCATAACATCCCACATAAACATGTTTAATTAGTGTGGCACATCACCTGCAATAGATATACACATCCTAGGGCTTTGCCACTAAGCATGGACCATAGTTCACATTGTAGACCACACTCTCTCCCACACAGTTCTGCATGGTATATGCTGATGTAAAATGTCCTGTATCTGTCGTTGCAATGTCACTCAGGATAATTTGCAAGTCATGAAAAAGCCCCTGTATTACAACTGCTTTTCCCTTCCCTGCCCCAAAAGCATCCAGTAGCCACAGGCTCCACCTTACTGTTGTAATTTCTTCCATTGCTTGAATCACATTATGTC
Organism: Cabassous unicinctus; assembly: GCA_029593785.1. Taxonomy (NCBI): domain Eukaryota; kingdom Metazoa; phylum Chordata; class Mammalia; order Cingulata; family Chlamyphoridae; genus Cabassous; species Cabassous unicinctus. Next base: position 34,138 of record JAQZBX010009697.1, on the reverse strand, counting down.
TACAACAGAATACCATCAAGTCCACTCTAGTCCATAGCTCTTCCCCCAATCCTGAGGAGTTTGGGATGGTGATGTCCACTCCACCTCCAAGTGAGAGGGGAGCTTATATCCCATGGATATGGTGGATGAGATTATCCTGCCTGCAGCTGCAGGCTCTCTCCATTCCCTGGGATGGCTGTTGCCCATCAGCGTCTCCTCACCAGGTGATTTGGGTGAGTCCATTGAGCTGTCGAGTAGGAGTTGCAACTCCACTGAGATTCCAGGCACAGCTGGCACATGGGCAGGACAGAGGCTCCAGTCACTGGAACTACACCTACAAACTCCAGCATCACATATAGGTTTGAATAGAAGGGACTGATGGACCATGTGCAGGGAGGACTTTTTAGAGTCCAACTCTGTCACTCTTAGGAGCACAGATTCCAAAGTAGAGCCCACTGATAAGGCATCAATCTCTGGAGCTATCCCCCCTTATATAGGACCTGGGTGTCTCCAGAGCCCTCAGGAGCCCCTCTGTGTGGGATGATATCCACTTTGGTGTTCTATGAGATCCTACTGAGGCGTGCATAAGCATTACCTCTGGAATGACCTCCCAACTCTCTTTGAAGTGTCTTAGCCACATAAACTCATTTGTCTTAACCTTTCCCCCTTTTATTCAAGGTCTTTTTCCAGTCATATTGCCAGTTGGCACTTGGTATTAATCCCTTGTTGCCAGGGAGGCTCATCCCTGGGAGTCATGTCCCATGCTGGGGAGAAGGTAATGCATTCATATGCTGAGTTTGGCCTAGAGAAAGGCCACATTTGAGCAACAAGGAGGTTCTCAGGTGGCAACCCTTAGGCATCCAATAACAGTAGGCTAAGTTTCAATTACAAGAGCAAAGACTGGTAAGGCTAGTCATCAATAACAAGAACACATCAGTGGACCCTCCTGCTTTGCCAGACACTGCCCCTGCACTTGGGGGACTGTTGCTGCTCCCTTGGAGAATGCAGCAGAGCTTTCCCAGCTTGGAATTCAGTATTCCCTCATTTATTGAGTGATTGCCTACTCACTGTGTCCATGCCCACCCCTTGAGCATTTGAACAATTTTACATATCTTTCATGTATATTCAGGTGAACTTCCTTCCACGAAACCCCCATCCCAGACACCCCCCACCAATGATCTTCTCCTGCCCCCTCTGTAACTCTTCTGTGATCCAAACCTTCCTTGAAAATGAAGCCCATATAATAGCCAAATACAGTTGATAGGAAAATGAAATAATAAAGATAAGTTTAAATATAAGAGATAAAATACATGGAAACTTAAAAAAAAACACTAGAAATAAAATAAAATTAAAAGATTGGGATATTCAGAAAATGGGGGAAAAATTTTTTTAATTTTTAACATTTTTCTTTTTATCTCTGCATTATCGGGTGTCCAGCCTGTACTGTGGCACCTGCCCCCTCTCACCCCCCAGTGTCTCCCAAATTTTCATTTTATTTTCAAAGAAGTTTTAGGTCACAGCAAAGTCACAAACAGAATACTATAGGCTCCCATATACCCAACCTCCTCTCCCTTTCCTCACCCCATATTAAAACCTTTTTTATGTGGGTGGTAGCATTGTTATAACTGTTATACAGATAGTGAAGCATAACGACTAAACATTGTCAATAGTTTACAGTATAGTTTACAATTTAGATGGTACAGTTTAATAATTTTGATGATATTTATCATGTCCTGTGTCCATTACTGTAAGGTAATGAAAAACATTTCCCATGACACTAAATACTCCCTGTTTGATATTTTCTGTTCCTTCCTCCCCATCCCCCTGGGGTTCCTGACACTTCCCTGTCTTGACTCATTGGATGATAAGATTCATAGTTACATGCAACAAGAGGTCTTGACATGCTGATTATACTCTCCTATTAGGATCCACCTTGGTGTCTAAGAGACACCCACCTGTCTGGTTCTGGGTGAATCGGTTCTTCCAAAGATAGGGGTCCATCTCCTTCCCACTCACCATGTGGTTCTCCATTCCCTGACAACACCTTATGACAGGATGAACACACCCACATTCCCCAGAAACCTACTCCAGATGTACCCCTTCCTGAATGCCCCCCCAACCTACACCCAAAACCAGTGACACTACCTTGTCATACTGCCATAAGAGCATTCCCACTCCTGCACTTTCAACATCACACCCACAAATCCCATGTTCACCTAGTCCCCCTCCCAACTCTCCCCCCAGTGGGGCATTCTAGCCCGCCCTTCCTAATCTACACACCTGCCAACCCTGCACCACCAAACCCAGTAATATCACTACACACCTGTCCTATCCTTCAATATGCAACTATACTCTATCACATTACCATAGATTATGTCCATATTCATGATGGCTCACAACCTTCTCTTCTCTTTCTCTCCCTTGTTAACCTATCTTTCAGACAATTCTCCTCAAAGACTCCTCACTTCCTTCAATTCAAATCAGTGAGGTCATATAATGTTCATCCTTCAATGCCTGGCTTGCTTCACTCAACATAAGATCTTCAAGGTTCATCCATGTTATTCCATGTGTTAGCACTTTATTCCTTCTACAGCTGAGTAATATTTCATTTTATGTATGTATCACATTTTGTTTATCCATTCATCTGTTGATGGGCACTGGGGCTGATTCCAACTTTTGGCAATTGTGAACAATGCCACTATGAACATTGATGTGCATATATCTGTTTGTGTCTTTGCTTTCAATTCTTCTGGATATATACCAAGCAGTGGAATCACTGGATCATACAAAAGATATATTTTTAGCTTTCTGAGGAACCACCAAGCTGTCCTCCACAGTGACTGGACCATTCCACAATCCCACCAGCAGTGGATGAGGGTTCCTATTTCTCCACATTCTCTCCAGCACTTATAGTCTGTTGTTTTTTTTATATATAGCTGCCATTCTGATGGGACTAAGATGGGATCTCATTGAAGTTTTGATTTGCTTTTCCCTAATAGCTAGTGATGTGGAGCATTTTTTCATGTGCTTTTTAGTCATTTGTATTTCTTCCTTGGAGAAATGTCTTTTCAGATCACTTGCCCATTTTTTAAATTGGTTGTTTGTCTTTTTATTTTCAAGATGTAGTATTTCTTTATATATGCAAGATATTAGGCTCCTATCAGATATATGGTTGCCAAATATTTTCTCCCATTGGGTAGGCTGCCTTTTTATTTTCTTAATAACGTCCTTATGGTGCAGAAGTTTTTAATTTGGAGGAAAACCCATTTATCTATTTTTTCTCTTGCTGCTCGTGCTTTGGGTGTCAATTTCATGAAACCATTTCCTATTACAAACTCCTATAGATGCTTCCCTACATTATCTTCCAAGGTCTTTATGGTTTGGCTCTTATATTTAGCTATTTCATCCATCTTGAGTTGATTTTTGTATAAGGTGTGAGATGGTATTCCTCTCTCACACTTTTGAATATGGATATCCAGTTCTCCAAGCACCACTTGTTAAAGAGGCCCTTCTCTCCCAACTGAGTGGGCTTGGTGACCTTGTCGAATATCAGATGACTGTATATGCGAGGATCTATATCAGAACGCTCAATTTGGTTCCTTTGGTCAGTATGTCTATCCCTGTGACAATACCATGCAGTTTTGAGCACTGTAGCTTTTTAGTATGTTTTAAAGTCAGGTAATGTGATACCTCCAACTTCATTTTTCTTTTTCAATATGTCTTTGGCAATTCGGGGCCTCTTACTTTTCCAAATATATTTTGTAGTTAGTTTTTCCCATTCTTTAAAAGATACAGTGTTGGTTTTTATTGGGATTGCATTAAATCTGTAGATTAGTTTGGGTAGGATAAACATCTTCATGATGTTTAGTCTTCCTGTGCATGAAGAGGGAATATTCTTCCATTTATTTAAGTCTTCTTTGATTTCCTTTAACAGGGTTGTGTGGTTTTCTGTATATAAGTCCTTTAAATCTTTAGTTAAATTTATTCCTAGGTATTTGATTCTTTTTGTTACTATTGTAAATGGTATTTTTTTCTTGATTTCCTCCTCTGATTGCTCATTATTCGTGTACAGAAATGCTACTGATTTTTGAACATTGATCTTATGGCCTGTGACATTACTGAACTCCTTTATAAGTTCTAGAAGCTTTATTATAGATTTCTCAGGGCTTTCTATATATAGGATCATGTCTTCTGCAAATAATGAAATTTTTACTTCTTCTTTTCCAATTTGGATGTCTTTTATATCTTTTCTTGTCTCAGTGCTCAAGCAAGTTCTTCTAAGACAATGTTAAATCAGAGTGGTGATAGGGGTATCCCTGTCTTGCTCTCGATCTCAGAGGGAAGGATTTTAGGATACCACCATTGAAGATGATGTAAGCTGTGGGTTTTTTCATATATACCCTTTATCATATTCAGAAAGTTTCCTTCTATTCCTTTCTTTTGCAGTGTTTTTATCATGAAAGGGGGGTCTATTTTGTCAAATGTTTTTTCTGCATCTATAGAGATGATCATGTTATTTTTTTCTTTCAATCTGTTTATGTGGTGTATTACATTGATTGATTGTCTTATATTGAACCATCCTTGCATACCTGGGATGAAACCCACTTGGTCATGGTGCATAATCCTTTTGATATGTTATTGAATGTGATTAGCAAGTATTTTGTTGAGGATTTTAGCATCTAGGTTCATTAGAGAAATTGGTCTGTAATTTTCCTTTCTTGTGGTATCTTTGTTTGGTTTTGGTATTAGGGTAATATTGGCATCGTAGAATGAGTTAGGCAATATTCCTTCTGCTTCTATGTTTTGGAAGAGCTTAAGCAGAATTGGTGTTAGCATTTCCAGAATGTTTGGTAGAATTCAGCTATGAAGCTGTTGGTCCTGGGCTCTTCCAAGTGGGAGGTTTTTGATGACTGAGTCTATCTCTTTACTTGTAATTAGACTGTTGAGTTCATCAATTTCTTCTTTCATCAATGTAGGCTGTTTGTGAGTTTCTAGAAACTTGTCCATTTCCTCTAAGTTATCATTCTTGTTGGCATATAATTTTTCAAAGTATCCTCTTATGATACTCTTTATTTCTGTGGGGTCAGTAGTGATATCCCCTTTCTCATTTTGTGTATTTGCATCTGTTCTCTCTTTTTCTTTGTTAGTATGGCTAAGGGTTTGTCAATTTTATTGATCTTCTCGAAGAACCAGCTTTTGGTTTTGTTTATTTTTTCTCATGCTTTCTTATTCTCTATTTCATTTAGTTCTTCTCTAACCTTTGTTATTTCCTTCTTTCTACTTCCTTTAGGTTTAGTTTGTTGTTGTTTTTCCAATTCCTCTAAGTGTGCAGTTAGGTCTTCAATTTTAGCTCTTTCTTCTTTTTTAATATATGCATTTATGGCTATGAACTTCCTTCTCAGGACAGCTTTAACTGCATCCCATTGGTTTTGATATGTTTTGTTGTCATTTTCATTAGTTTCAAGGTAGTTATTGATTTCTTTTGAGATTTCCTCCTTGACCAACTGTTTGTCTAAGAGTGTGCTGTTTAACTTCCATATCTTTGTGCCTAATCTGATTCTCTGGCCCTTAGTGATTTCCAATTTCATTCCTTTGTGGTCAGAGAAATTACTTTGTATAATCTCAATCATTCTGCATTCATTGAGAGTTGTTCTGTGGTCTAGCATGTGGTCAATCTTGGGGTAAGATCCATGTGCACTTGAGAAGAATGTAAATTCTGCTGTATTTGGGTTAGTGTTCTGTATATGTCTATTAAGTCCAGGTCTTCTAATGTATTGTTCAGAGTCTTTGTTTCTTTATTGATTCTCTGTCTAAATGTTCTGTCAAATGATAATGGTGTATTAAAGTCCCCCACTATAATTGTAGAGGCATTTATTTCTCCACTTAGTTTTTCCAGAGTTTACCTCACGTATTTTGAGGCACCCCGATTAGGTGCATAAATGTTTATGATTGCTCTCTCTTCTTGAGAGATTACCCCTTTTACTAATATATAGTGTCCATCTTTTCTTTTACAATAGTTTTGCATTTGAAATCTTTTTTGTCTGATATTAGAATAGCTACTCCTGCCCTTTTTTGGCTATTGTTCACTTGTAAAATTGTTTTCCAGTCATTCATTTTCAGCCTCCTTGAATTCCTGGGTCAAAGGTGGGTTTCCTGTATACAGCATATAGATGGATCATATTTCCTTATCCATTCTGCCAATCTGTGTCTCTTGACTGGTGAGTTTAATCCATTAACATTCAGTGTTATTACTCACAATGAATTTCTTACTTCAGCCATATTTTCTTTGGGTTAATGTATGTCATATGTTGTTTTATTTCTGTTTTTGTCTTTTTAGTTGTTTTTAAACTCTTCTCCAACTCTCTCTCCCTTGTTTTTTCCTTTCAACTTGTAGAACTTCCTTTAGTATTTCTTGAGGTGCAGGCTCCTTATTGGAATACTCTCTTAATTTCTGTTTATCTGTGAATATTTTGAACTCTCCATAAGTTTTGAGTGCCAGTTTTGCTGGATAGAGAATTCATAGCTGGAAGTTTCTTTCTTTTAGTACTTTGACTATGTCATACCACTGTCTTCTTGTCTCCATGGTTTCAGCTGAGAAATCAGCACTTAATCTTATTGTGCTTTCCTTGTATGTGATGGCTCTCTTTTCTCTTGCTGCCTTGAGTATTTTCTCTTTGTCTTGAGCATTGGACATTTTGACAAGTATATGTCTTGGAGTTAGCCTGTTTATACTGTTTGGGATGCACTGTGCTTCCTCGATCTGCACATCCATCTCTCTCAATAGGGTTGGAAAGTTTCCAGCCATTATTTCCTTCAACACTCCTTCTGTTCCCTTTACTTTCTCTTCTCCTTCTGGGATGCCCATAATGCATACGTTTCTGCATTTTGTGTTATCGGTTAAATCCCAGAGCCCCTGCAGGATTTTTTTCTATCTTTTTGTCTATCTATTCTACTATCTCTTTGATTTCAGATGTATAGTCTTCCACATCACTAATTCTTTCTTCTGCCTGTTCAAATCTGCTATTATGTGAATCTAGCACCATTTTGATCTCTTGGATTGTGCCATTGATCACCATCATATCAGTTATCTTTTTATGTATGGTTGCAATTTCTTCAGTATATTCTCCCAGTGTCTTCTTAATATCCTTAATCTCTTCCTTCACTTCATTAAGTTGGTCCATGATATTTGTTTGGAAAGCTTTGATAAGTTGTTTGATGTTCTGCATCTCTTCCTGGTTTTTAGTTTGTTCATTGGACTGGTCCATGTCTTCCTGTTTTTCAGTGGGTTTTGTAATTTTTGTTGCCCTCTAGTCATCATTTTATCTTGATGGGTTTATTCAGTTGATTAACATCTCTCTCTGCTCCAGAGTTTTATTTAGCTGGTCATTCTTTGTGTGTGTTATGTTTTCTCTTTGATACTTTTTCTTCTTATTTTATTTCCTTGCTTCTTTCTATGTTCCCTTGAAGGCAAAAGATTAGGGCCAGAGGAATCAAAAGATGTGAGAAAGGAACAAGGATAGTACTAATATTGATAAAAGTTAGAAGAGGGGCTGTATAAGACTTAGTGAAATGAATATTTAGCTCATGTAGGCAGTGTAGAGTAATAGGGAAAAAGTGGTATACCTACAGTGTACTGGGAATCCAAATAGAGGAATATATTTATAATGATTTAGAAGGCTAGAATGATGAGAAGGGAGAGAAAGAGTAAAGAAAGGGCTGAAAGGAAAAAGTTAATATTAATTTAAAAAGAAGAAAACAGAATAGATAGAACAGAAATTGACACCCTTAAGTTGTGGGCTAATGAAAAAAATGTGATATGTGAGAACCACAACAGAAAGCAGAAGGCAGAAAGATGAAGGAAGGAAAAGAGATAGCTTGAGATACAAGATCAATATAGACAGAGATTGGGAAATCCCTGAAGAATAAGCACAGCAAAGAAGAGACAAGCTAGCAGCACAAATCTCTACCAAGCAATCCACACCCCCAAGCTGCCTGCAGATAGATGTTCCAAGCTTCTGGCTCCGTGCGCCCACAGCACAGACCCCCAGGCAGGATCCTGTCCCCAATCAGCCATCCTCAGAGAGGTAGTCAGTGAGTGCCCTCCTAAACCAACACCATCTTGCCTCCCTCTCTGGTTCTTTAAAAATATGCAATCAATCAAAATTCTACCTATCCATTCTTCCCATATTCTAGCACATTTGCCATTGATTGCTTTTTTCCAGATATTGAGTTTTCTCACTTTCTGTGAAATGCTTCATCCCTGGAGGAACTACCCTTGGCCTCAGCACACAGTGACACACGGGCAGAGGGAGATACTCTCATCAGTTTACCTCTGATGGAAAATGCCCATTCTGGAACTCAGGCAGTTGGGGCACATACTCTGTTGGTGTGATGGTGCAAGGGAGTCCCTTTCCTGAATTATATCAAGTATAATACAATCCCTTGTTGTTTCAGCCTGTTGTACCAAGAATCCCCAAACCCTGTGTTCAAACAGAAAATACTCTTTGTAAATCTGCTTCACTATTGTACATATTCAGAATGCAGTTCTTGCACAACTTATTTAAGTGATCTCAAAGAAATCTTTGAAGGGTGGGAATGTCCCCCAAGTGTTGCCACATGCAGTCATAAGAAAAGAATGGGCCAATCTTAAACTTTCCTAGCCTGGAGGAGGGTGAGAGAGTCACATGGGGTGTCCTGGAGGGAAGGGCAAAGTGAGCAGCCTCTGAAACCAGCCTTAGGGTGGCAGAGATCCTCCCCCACTGTGTCCTCCCTCTGGTCCTGGGATCCCTCCCTCCCTGGGCCCTGTGGGCCTCCTGTACCATGGCTCTTGCAGTTCCTGCTACAGGTAGTTTTCCAAATGTTTATTGTCCACTAAATATTTCTTTTTCTTCACATACTCTCTTCATTCTCTGTTGGGTCATTTGTGATTTTCATATCGAGTTTAGGTATTTTGTAAATTAATCCCTTATTAGTTTATTTGTTTATGATATTTTCTCCCAGTCTGGTATTGCCCTTTATTTTCTAGTTGTTGCTGGTGTACAGCAATACTGTTGATTTTATTTGTTGAGCTTGTACCCAGAGTCTTGCTGTGTTCTCTTACTGATTGTAATATTTGTAGATTGTGGTGGGTTTTCCGTTCATGTAACAACAGCATCCATGAATATCTAACAGTTTCATTTCATTCTAGTTGCCTTATTGCCCTAACTGGCCTTCCACTACAAGGTAGAATAGAAGTCATTACAGCAGGCTTCTTTGTCTGGTTCTGATTCCAGGGGAAAAGCTGTTAAGTATGGTAGTTACCATAGGTCCATATTACACAAGCTTAATCTGTTTAAGGAAATTCCCTTCTACTCTTTTGTTAAGAAGTTGTTTTTTTTTACTTTTTAAGAACTTCATATAATAAACTATTATATTTATTTTAGGGAAGTTTTAGATTTCAGAACAGTTACATTGAAAATATAGAGGATTGCCATATACCCCAACCCATCCCCCTGATTTTTCACTTTTTATTTTCCATTTCCAAACTATTCCAATCAATCTAAATAGAAATTTCATACAAATTAAGCATTAGCTCCCTCTTCCCTGACCCAATCAATATATCCCCTGGTAGCCTATATTCTAGATTCTATCTCTATAAATCTACATTTTATTCTTAGTTCATAGCATTGAGGTCATTCAATATTTGTCTTTTTGTGCCTAGTTACTTCATTCAGCATAATGTCCTCAAGATTCATCCATGTTGTCTCTTGCATCAGGACTTCTTCCTTTTTATACCTGAATAATGCACCCTCCCCACCACCCTCACCCCACCTCTTGCCCAGGATATTTGGGTATTTGGGAGCTCACTCCAGTACTGTGATTTGTTTAACTTTTGCAACCTGCCTACCATTTTTTTTTGTGTGGATAACTAAATAATAATTTTATTTTTGTAAAATTAAAAGTAGTAGACAATCATTTATATAATTACAGTTCCAAAGCAGAGCAATATAAATAAATAAATTATTGCAGATTTTTAAAAAGTATAACAACTAAATGTTGTCTAAATAAGTTTTGGAAACAACTTGGTTTTTATCACAGCAGTTCCATTTTCTTTTTCCATGTGTCATAACACAATTCTGTAAAATAAATTTCTAACAGCAGAGATATTAATTTCAATGATCATAATATATGGAATCAGATTTAAAGCAACAAGGTCAATACTCACCCACAAACACATATAATAAATGTAAGAATGGCATTTATCAGAAGTCACTAGTGAACACTTTTTAAACTGCCTCCTTTTGGAGGTAGTGGGAAGGAAATGAACATTCTGAATATGAAGGAAGCAAGAAATACACATGTACTAGAATTTCTTTGGTTTATGTGCAGTTGGGAGAAGTTCGACTAATCTTTTAGGGTGTGGGGGGAGGAGGAGGCAGAGGACACTACTCATTTCCTTGATTTCTCTTGTTTCACTTTGGTAAGCTTACAACTGTAGGATAATTTAATATACTAGAATGTATTAGTAATCTGACACTTAAGAGAGTGTGTAGTAAAACTAGGTGTTTAAAAAACCACTCAAAAGCTAAAGACTATATGATATGGTTTCAATCACTGTAACCATAGCCAGAAGTTGCAGTTTGATGTGGCTAAAAGGGCAATTACAAAAGAATTAAGAGAAAATGAAAACACTGAGATACATGACAACCCATTGTTATTCCAAATACAACATTATAGGCCTCCTCCCATCCAAGATACCTTGATATATTTTGCTTTCCAAGCTGCCACTGTTAAGCCAGAGACCCTTTACCTTAGTATCCTGATCAATTCCCCCTCCACCCACTTCTACAAAACTTAACTTGTCAAGAATAACTTGTGGAGGGTTTTATCTTAATGATTTCTGCCACCAATTTCCTCAAATATCCATTTCTGCCAGCCTGAAGTTAAAAATGCAATGAAACATTGAAGTGAAAATGAATTTTCTTGGCTTTACAGCCACATCTGAGGAAAAGATATTTAAAAAAATAATTTGTAGAGGACTTTATTTCATAAGTTCTTAAAAATATTCAAATATCTTACTGTAGCCTAAAATAACATCTCTCAGTAAACTAACTGGCATTAGTCAGAAAAAGTAACACTACAACAACTTTATACTTTTACCTTTTTGGTTTTCATGTGCAGGTAACCTAGTTTCATGGTGACTAACATGAGCCTCCCAACAATAAGCCAAACAAATAATTTATTCTTTAAAAAAGCTGACTTCACTTTTGAGTATGTACATTTTAAATTACATCTTACAACAGTAACAACAAAAGCATATTTCTTTCAAAAAACCATAACAAAATCAAAACTGGTAATCATTAACACACACAAATAGATCCAAAAAGTTACTTAAGAAAATCATTTGCAAACATTGGCTGACAATCTTCAACAGGGTAAACACCAAGGTAAAGAATATAGAAACAAAAAGGAAAGAACTTTTAAACAATTTTCAGTGGCAAGGTATATGGTAAAATGAAAAACCAAGAAATGTTAATATCTGTTAAAATGCCAGCAATAAAATAGATTTTTATTGACATGAACTTGATATTTTTAAAATAATTTACAGATCACAGACACAGATGCTCCAAAAAAGCTCCCTCTCTTTTCTTGTTTTAGGACACCTCTTACCCCTGATATCACAGATATGTCAGTCTTGTGAATACCAGGCTTAGAAAGAGAGGCATGTGGGCCACTGCAACAAAGTTGGTGAATAGAAAGTCATATTTTTCCATTATAAATTTTTTTACTCTCTCAAATATTTAAATGCTCAGTTTGGATAAGCAATCAAGTTCTCTTCCAATTTTCTCATATATAGAAAACTGTACTCACTTAAAAAATATACTTTCTTCAGATTTCTCATATACACTTATAAATATATATATTCCCTCTCTTTCAAAATGGAGCTCTTGATATTTTTACCCTAAGTATTGTTACATGAATCTATGTTTTAATTGCACATTTTAGGAAAACACAAAACCCATGGTATTTCAAATTTCCATATCTAGAAAATTGTGTATTTATTATATACAAAGCCCTCATCAAAATACACTTTTCACTGGGAAACACAAATGAAAGAGACAAGTGGATTCACACAAATTAAGAAAAAATTAACCTGGGTAGGTTTCAGTGTGGTTCTTGAGTCCATATCAAGCACATTTGATCTTATTCTCCCAAACTTTTCATCTTCTGAGTATTTTTTAAAAACTTTCTATTGAGATTTTAGGAACCCTGTGTTTGTTTTTCATTCTACATCATCTCCCACCAAGCTCTGAGCTTGAAGGATTGTCAGGAGCTTAGTCAGAAGCACCTGGAACACCAGTGGTGGAAGAGTTCATGGTAAAACTGGCCATCACAGCTGTGGCTGGTCACACAGGGCAGTGGCATTGGTCAAATGTTCCACAGCCTTCTCCTATTCACCTGGGGCTAGGAACTCCTTTGCTGAGTTGTATTTCTTCAAGGAAGTATTTCTGAACGGCTTTGGTAATGTTTCAGATTGGATAACTTGGAAAGCCCAACTCTCTGCTTGGCAAGTTTCTGTTTTCTTTCTTGGCTCTCACAGCTGTTTTTGAAAATGCATTCTCTCTGTCTCTTCCAGTCAAATTAAGTACAGTACCCCATGCAGATGGCCACATGTACACTGGTGGCAAGTCCTCTTTTCCAACACACCATTTTCCCTTGGTTTCTTATTGTATAGTGCAGCATTGGCAAGTGAAGGAGCCATTGGCCACCAATGCTCCAATTATGAAGTTGTTTTTAATTGGTATTATTTTTTATCTTCTATATGTGCATTAGGGAGCCACCAAATTATGTGGCATCATGAAAAATGGAAAAAGGTTAAAAATGAACGTACAGATTTAGACATATATGGGTTCCCTTATTTTCACAGAATGTGCAAGAGGTGTGGAAATGGGCAGTTGAGGAAGATCTTTTTTTTTTCTGGAGGTATCTATTTGCCTAGAAACTCAGACTGTTGAGGATGCAGGAAGATGAATTAAACAAAATTAGCACTCAGGTAGTCATGATTGCTGTGTGATATGGCTTTCTATGCCTTTTGAATATCTCCAAGTAAAATTTGAAATGAAGAAAATAATTTATCTTTTGTTCTCTTAATGAGAAAATGCAAAACTCAGTGGCTTCCTAACATGGACACTGGACACTGAAAATGTTTATTTCATCTGAGGGATACACATATATTGGGAACCAGAGGATACAGCAGTCCTTGGATCTGAAACAGGACAGGATCACTCTTGATAACAGTACCTACATCACAAAGCCTACGTGGTAATCTGGGCTGTTGGAGGGGAGGTGACTGGGGCTTGGTCAGGACAAGAGCAGGAATGGCCAATGGCAAGCCATGGGTCAGACCAGGTCCCCTGGACCTAACTTGGTTCCCACTCCCTCTTTAGGAACCATTCCTCTTCACATCAGGTGGTATTTGTAAATCATGCCTCTGTGAAATGGGTGGAACTCCATACTTAGCTTCCTGAAGAACCAACAAACTGTCTTCCACATTGGTGGCCAGATTCCTTTACAATTTTACAATCTCACCAGCAGTGAATGAGCATTCCTCTGCCTTTCTCCACATCTTCTCTATACTTCTGGTATGTGGGAAGCCTCCATTTCCCACATATGAGATCCTAGGTTCAATACCTCACCTGGAATCTCAAAAAAATAAAATAAAATAAACTATTCAAAGCCACTTACCTGGCTGTCCCAATCACAGAAATTCCTCTACTGTTTTATTATTTCCATGAATATAATATAACAGTTTATTTCACTTAAATACCAAACTCTCCTAACTGGATTTTCTGTTCACAGAAATCCTCTAAATAAAATACTGAACAAGAGGTAAAATCATCTGAAATTAGTTTGGATTTCTACCTCTATCCTTATCATCAGGACTAACAGGGATGCCTAGGCCCAACATGACCCTGTGGCCATCACATGGCATTGATATGCCTCTTCTGCCCAAAGGATCAAAGCTGTGAAAGGGGGTACTGAGTATCTGGGGAGTCTGGGAAGAGCCAGGACCCCATAGAGGACACAGGGAACTGTCAGCCCTCTACAGAGGACTCAGAGAAGGAGTCTGCTCAGGGGAGGGCTGGTAGGAAAAGACACAGAATGAGCAGGATTCTGCTGACCAAAAAGAGCATTTGCCCTGAGCTTAGGGAGGTATGGGTGGAAAAGGGAATAAAAGGGACAGGAGGAGTGGGAAAGGAGTTACAAATTTTCATGTTTCCATGAAAATAAAAGCATGTACAATTGTGTCAGGACACCTGACAACAGACTGATACAGAAGCCATGTTGTGAACCCTTAAGTTAATATGTATAGACCTATATAAAAATGTAGACATCAATGTCGGAGTGAATGTTTCTATAAGTAAATATATCCACAGTTAGTTTGGCCTTCACTGACCCCAGGGCCTATAACCAGCATTATTTAGGCAACTGTCTGTGGTAGGAGTTAGGCATGTGGCCTGGAGACCAGTGCAGAAAGTGTCACATGAGACTCAGTTGGGCTTTGGCCTGATTTAGGAGTCCCGGAGAGAGTTTACTTTAGAGAAGTCAGTTGGCTTTAAAAATAATTGGGAAATCATTATAAAAGGCATTACTTGGCCTACAATTGTCTCTTAATAAACAAACATCTACCTACCAAGAAATGAAAGGTCTTCCAAGTGGTGTGCCATCCTGTGCACCAGGCCTTGGGGAGACATCCCATGGAGGAGGGTTCCCCTTAAAAGAATTGCCCCACATTGGAAAGACCTCATCCAACATAGGGACAGGGACAAATGCACTTGTGGGAAGGGCTTAGCATTGTTGTTGGTAATACTGATGAATCATTTCAGACATAGTAGCTTTAAAACTCTCAAAGCTGGCTTGCCTAGCTGGCCCTTTTACAGAAAAGTCTCTTGAGAATATACCTATGGAGAAATGAAATTTTTATAAGAACTTTGAGGCACAGCCAAGCTCAAATAATTACACATCTAATTGTCTTAAAGTTAGTTCAATAAGCATTTTTTAGCCATTTAGTATTAACCGGCTTTGCATACCCCAGGAAACTGGCACAACATAGGCCCTCAATTAATAGGCTAGATATGGATGCTTATAAGGCCCCAAGCTGCCTTGGATTCCCTGGTCCTGCTCCCCTTTCAGGGTACTCCTTCCCACCTCTGACCTCTGGAAGTTTCCTGCAGAGGTCCCTGCCTACAATGCAGTCAACACCAACCCCCCTATGACTACATTGTGTGTTAGTGCCATCTAGTGGTCACATCTTCTGGGTTAACTCCAAAATCCTCCATTTAAATTCCCTACAGTTGCTCATTCTGCTAAAGTGTTTCTTGTGGTCACTGAGCATGTGAATTGTGGTATTTCTTTTCTGACCCCAAAGGAGCCCTGCCTGGCATTCCTGTGCTTTTTCTTTAGCTGCCCCAAAGGTAGAGAGGGTGTGTGTGGGAGGGGAGCAGAGTACTGTGTCCTGGCCCCAGATTCAGAGAGGGGTTGGGTCGCAGCTGGGGAACATGTGTTGGGGAGTCAAGAAGGAGGAGCAGGAGCCAGGGAGCATCCTCCCTGCACCCACACCGCTCTGTCCACATTTTATTCCAGCTCCAGCTCCTGGGGCCAGTCTCCAACTGTGGCACTGGGGACATCAAAATCAGACATCTGTGACATAGCCCTGGTCCACCACCCCACATGACCCTCCTGCCCCCCAGATGCTTGGCTTCATCTGTGGAGGCCCTACCCTCTAGGACCCTCCCTCCCTCCTGCCCATCAATTCTCTGCCCTGTCCCTTCAGGAGATGTCCACAGAGATCTAGAACTTTCATCTGCCTAGAAGTTAAATGTCTGCCTCCATGGCAGTGATTCTCAAATGGGGCTAGGAAAAATGAGGAATGGGAATGCCCCAGACTGGGGAATTTCCCAGAGGCCCTGCAATTTTTAACCTGCCCCTGGGGTTAGGATACTTGGAAGAAGGCTTTGAGTTGAGAAGAGTCTGTGGCTATATCTGAGGCTTCATCTACACTGAAGCTTCTAGCTTCCAGAAGGTCTGCATTTGAAAGAAGTAAGTAAAATCTGTTAGTGGGTTTAGGAGCAAAAGCTATGGATTGAATCTTAAGTGATTAACCAAGCCTGAAATCATCTGCAAGAAATCATTCACAGAAAACTAACAGATCTTGGTTAGAGCCACCTCCAGGAACCAGAGATAAACTGCCTGACATCTTTCCATCTAAGCTGAGAAACTTCCTGTGGAATAACCAAGTGAGGCCTGGTCTCTACAGGTAAGTAGTTCCTAAGCTGAATGCCACAGGTAAGGACACCTACCTCCTCAGGTGGACACCTTTCCCAGGACATGTGGGCACCTACTTCCATGTGCCATCTCATCACTGGCTAAATCCCTTCTGCAAAGGTGATAGTCTACCAGGGCCTTGACTCTGAAAAGGCTTATGAAGACCTACTAAAAGTCAGACAATATTGGGGCTGAAATTCAATGTGCCTTTTAGGCAAAGTGTCCATGGTGGCAAAATATTTGGGGATGAGACTTGTATCTCAGGACTTCCCTTCCTTATATCTCTGCTTTGGGATCTGACTCTGGTGGAGAAAGTCCTGGGGAGGCCTGTGGAAGGAGGGTGTCAGGGGAAGACCACAGGATAGCTGGTCAATGGCCACTATCTGGGGTTGATGACCCCTTTGACCTGAGGATACAGAGACCACTGATCCTTATATCATGAGGAAGGACAGATGGGGACCATTTATGATTTTATGTATACAATTGTCAGGGTTTCTGTTTATTCCAGGCACAGTGTTAAAGCATCAGTAAGTATATTGCAGAAAGTAAGAGCAAAAGAGGCCACCGCTGCACATCCTCTGTTGGATAAGAATTGTTCCTATAGTTACAATTCCTAGAGGGGTGGGGGACTGGCCTTTTAATGCAGGAGGAAGAGGCAGGGATACTTTGGGAAAGGGGCTGTGTGGGCCCCTGTTGGTTGGCTGTCTGGGCCGGATCGGTGACTGATGTGAGAATCTCTCTCTCATCCTGCTGATAGCTCACCTGGCCTTAGCATTGCTGGCAGTAGAACCTTAGTTGAGCCAGGCTGCCTGCTAACTTGGGAAGAGGGCTTTCCCTGTAAAAAAAAAATTCCATGACTGTGTCAAAGGGTCCTCACCAGGGCAGGAGAGCCACTCAGGTCTTCTACGGCAGTGCTCAGAGAAATGCTCTCTCCATTGCATCATCTCCATCTTTTTATGTAAAAACCTGGCCTTATGAATTTTTTGCCTGACGGCATCTGCCTTGGCTATCAGTCAGTTCTGGAATGGTCTGTCTCCCTCCTTTTGTATGTAAATAGAGGAGGGGCTTGGATTCTTTAGTGTTATCAGTCAATTATCTCACTCTTTCTTTTTTTCTGGATGAAAAGGGTCATTTACTCTTGCTAACCAGTTTGCTCTTTCTCCTCACCCTCCATCTTTTTTCCACCTGTTGATGAATATTTTTATTTTTTCCAATTTTTGTGACCAAGAACAAAGCTGCTTAAATAGTTAAGTGCAGGATTTTTTGTGGAAATAATTTCCATTCACTTGAGTAAATATATACAAGTGGGGTTACAGGACCATTTGTGAAGTGTATGACTTACTTTATAAGAAACTGGCATTATCTTCCAAAGTGGCTATATTGTTTTGTTTTGCATTCACATGAGTAATAAATATAAGTTCCCGTTGTTCTGCATTCATGCCACTATTTGGTGTTCTTTTTTTTTTTTTCAAACTAGTATGTAGTGATATCTCATTATGTTCTAATTTGCATTTCCCTCATGACTAATATGTTAAGTGTTTCTTCTTATGTTATTTCCCACCCATATATGTTTTTAACGAGATTTTATTAAGATCATTTAGCCATTTTTTTAATCGGAGTGTTTGTATTCTTATGGCTGAGTTTTAAGTGTTATTATATCCTGGATACAAGCTCTTAATTATATATGAGATTTACATATATATTCTGTAAATCTGTGACTTGTCTTTTCTTTCTAACAATGTCTTTCTCTGAACAAATGTCCTTAATTTTAATCAAGTCAATTTCATCAGTTTTTCTTGTTGATGTCATTTGATGTTCCTTGTCCTCTGAACAAAATCTTTAAATATTATCAAGTAATATTGTCAATTTCAGTTTCCAGTTTGGACTCCCTTTCAGGGACCTGTTTGACTTTCCTTGAGGTAATGGAGACTCTTGGGCGACCATTTCTGTTTCTCTAGGGTGCCCCAATTGATCTTGGGGGTGTCTGTTCTCACCAACATGATGGTGGCTGGATCATGTATGATTGTTTGAACACTCATTGTTGAAAAGCCCATGCTTTCTGCACTGAATTGTCTTAGCATATCTACAGAAAATCTACTGGCCATATATGGAAGCCTACAGGGTTCTCAACTCTGAACATGCTTATAGAGACCTACTAAATGCTAGATGTTTTCAGGGCTGTAATTCAATTGGGTATTTTAAGCAAGGTGTCCATGGTGGTGACATATGTGGGGATGGGACAAAGACCATGACTGCCCTTCCATATAGCTCTGCTTAGGATCTGACCCTGGCTGACAAAGTGCTGGGGAGGCCTGGGGAAAAGAGGATGGTGAGGGGCATTCCCAGGATGCCCAGCCAATGGCCACTGCCGAGTGCTGACAACTCCCTTTGCTGAATGGTGTGGAGACCATAAATCCCCAGGTTGGGGGAAAGGTAGATGGTGGCCAGCTATGATTTTATATATGCAATTGTCAGGGTTTATGTGTATTCCAGGCAAGGTGTTAAGGTATCATCAATACCTATAGAGGAAATTAAGTGCAAAAGAGGCTACTATTAGGTGTCGCTGTTTTATAAGAATTGTTCCAATAATCACAATTCCCCAGGGGATAGAGGAATGGACATTTAATATGTAGGAGGAGGAAATGAGGTACCTTCAGGGAAGGAGCTGTGTGACCCCCTGTAGGGTGCCTGCCTAGGTCTGATCTGTGACTCATATGAGACCCTCTCATGTCCTGCCAATAGCTCTCCTGGTATGTAGCCTTAATGTTAGTAGGAGCCTTGGTTGAGCAAGACTGCCTGGTAACTTGCAGAGAGGGTTTCCCTGTAAAAATAATCTTCCATGACTCTGAGTCAAAGGAGCCTCTCCAGGGCTGTGGATGCATTCCAGGTCTCTTCTATATGAAAGGTCAAATAAATGCTCTCCCCATTGCATCATCTCCATGATTTTAAGTAAAACTCCAACCTTATGAATTGTTTGCCTGTAGGCATCTACCTTGACTATCAGTCAGCTCTGGAAAGTCCTGTCTCTCTCCTTTTTTAAATGTAAAAAAGGAGGGGCTCTGAGTCTCTAGTATTACTAGTCAATTACTTCTCTATATTTTTTCTAGGAAGATAGGAGCAAATACCATGTTATTCTCACCAACAGTCTGCCCCTTTCTTCTGTCTTCTTGAACAAAATCTTTTAAGTATGGTTGGTATCTCCAATCAAGCAAAATTTTGGGGTTAGTTTCCAGGTTAGGCTCCCATTTGGCTCCTTTTTGGGGCCCTGCTTTACTTTCCATGTGGTGACAGAAAACCTGTCCTGGTGACCAGACCCATAGGTAAATGTCTCTCTCTGTATGATTGGGCCTTATAATGGGTGTGTATTTAGTTTTGTAAGAAACTGCAATTTTTTCTCAAAGTAGATGTACCATTTTACATTCCTAACACCATTGTGTGAGGGTTCCAGTTCCCTCACATCCTGGCCAGCACTTGATATATTCAATCTTCTTAAATGTTAGCTATTGGAATTGATGTGTTGTGATTTTAATTTGCAGTTTCCTAAAGACTAATGGTTTTGTTCACCTTTTTTAGGTGCTTATTTGAAATCAATGCATTGTCTTTTTGTTAAAGTGTTTGAATGCTTTATCTATAATTTTGTTATTTTTTTAGTTCTATGAGCACTCACCATATTTTGGATATAAGTCATTTAACAGATACATGATTTTCAAAACTTATCTCTGAGTCTGTGGCTTTTCTAATTCTCTTCATGGTGTCTTTTGAATAACAGAAGTTCTTCATTTTGATGAAGTCCTATTTTATTATTTAGAAGTTGTGGTTTTGCTGCCATAGCTAAGAAACCATTGCTGAAGTCAATAACATGAAGTTTTTCATGTTTTCTTATGGAACTTTTAGAGTTTACATTTCACATTCCAGTCTTTATCAATATGTGATTGTTTGAATGCTATTTAATGGAAAGCCAATACTTTCTCCACTGAATTGTCATAGCATATCTGCAGAAAATCTATTAACCATATGTATGAGGATATTTCTGGTGTCTGTATTGTGTTTCACAGATTGACTTGGCTATTTACTTGCCAAAGTCACATGTTCTTGAGTACTGGAGCTTTAAATTATGTCTTGACATCAAGTAGTTTAGGTCTTCTAAATCTATTTCTTTTCTTTCACAGTTTTTGGCTGTTCTAAGTTATTTTCATTTCCATGTGAATTTTAAAATCTGCTCCTTAGTTGCACAAAAACCTACTAGCATCTTACTTGGGATTTTAGTGAACCTATAAATCAATTTGGGTATAACTGAGACCAATAGTGTGGTTGGTGTCCATTTACATGGTCTACTTCTCCATTTATTTATTTTTCCTTTCTTTTAGAAAGGTTTTTAAAATAAGTAATCAGTTTACTTATCTTGTTCATCTTTCAGATTCATAGATGGATTTATTTTATATTTTTGATGCTCTTGTAAATAGTATTTTTATTTTCATATCATTTCATTGCAGTATATTGCAATGCAATTTATTGTTTTTATTTTTATTGTGAGATAATTATAGATTCAGAGATGTTTGCAAAGATAGTATACAGAAATGTCCCATATACCCTTTATCCAGTTTCCACTAATAGTAGCTTCTGATATCACTATACATCAGTCTCAAAGCCAGGAAATTAAAATTGATACAATGTGTGAACAGTTCTTTTCTCTTTTCCATTTTTCACAGATGTCAGTTTATCTAACCTCTATGTCATCAAGGTACAGAACTATTCAATTCTTGCAACTTACCCACTTTCCTTAGATCTCCACCCCCATCTTCATTGTTCCTAATCCCTGGCAACACCAATTTGTTTTCATCTCTATAATTTTGTCATTTCAAGAGTGTTATATAAATGGAATCATCCAATATGTGCCTTTTTAAGGTTGGCTTTTTCACTTGGCATGGGTCTTTTTTTTTTAACTAGGAAGTTTAAAGCCATTGGCTCATCTTTTTCCTTCCACATGAGATGAAGTAACAGAGTTTCAGTAATTATCCCCATGCCCAAATGTTCAATGTGAGGCAGAACTGGGCCTGTGGAAGGGCTCCTTGCTTTCATCTACTCCTCTTAGACATAAAAGATGGTTTGTGTGTGTGTAAACAAGTTTTCAGGGGGAAATGAAGACAAGGAAAAAATATTTTAAACTATGCTTAAATGGAATGGAATACAACCATAAATGAGGTTCCTTGCTCAAAAGGTGTTAGGAAAACACATGAAACTTTTGTGAAAACAGAAATGAATTCATGCACATTGAATTTGGAATTCATTGATAGGTTGATAGGTTTATATTAATTTACTTCAAATTTTTGCAGAAAGTGAATGTATGAATGTAATTCTAAGAACAAGTGAGCTGGTGCTTCTAAACACTGGATTCTATAGGGACATCTGTTTTACCTTTGCATTTATAAAAATGTCTCCTCTACAGTGTCAGCTTCATCACAATTACTGAACACAGCACATTGTCTACTAGCAATTTGCTGAAAATAAGTTTGTAAAAACTAAATTTCCCAATTTCAGCAAAGTTCCACATTTACCAACATCATTGACATACATTTATTTTTTGTAAATCATAAGCAAATTTTAAGGCAATTCATATTTGGGTTGAATTGCTTTTAACATCATTATGGATAGCTGGAAGTTCTAATTGAGCAGTTTCAATTTTCTTGAATGATTCCATTAATATGATTCTTTGTTGACTATCAGACTGGTTGAGTGGTCTAATAAATATAATGTTTATCTAGAAATACATACTTTTCCACTATTGTCCCAAAATTATTTACAAACTGAGGTAGGGAATGGGATAAAAGTCACCAAAGGATCCATATAAACAAAATCAAAATCAAACCAACACTACCTGACAGATTATCTGATCAGAGAACCTGCTCAGATAACTTTCCCATAACCGAGAGGAAAGAGTCCGCTGTCTAGAGAAATTTCTATGAAAGTATCTAGCAGTTAATGAAACCAAGAGACTGATCAGAGACACTTAGGGTGACTTCAAAGAATATGTATTGGAGTACAAATGAACAGTCTTAATAGGAACATGCTGTGAGAAGAGTACAAAGCCAAAATTAAAATTCACTCCTGCTGTATGACCTCCTTATTCTAACTTCTATGAGAAGATCACTGACAAATGTTTTCTCTTGTGCAAACTTACTGTGTTCTAAGTAATTTATATATATGTAAACATACAGGACCAAGTTCCTGTATAGATCAATATATATATGTATAGATATGTTCAATGTGAGATACAGATTATCTATACATATATATATAGATCTATACAGGAACTTGGTCATCAGTCTTCTTCCATATCTCAATGTTTTAAAAGAACAAACATATAATGGAATACTTAAGCAGCTATTATGGTGATTGCATGTCTTGTTTATTCATTTGTATTATTTGTAACATTGGCTGTGTACAATTACCCATCTTCCCCATCATTCTCCTTGGAATACAGAAGTTCACTTTGGTGATCTTCTCCACGTGGTATCACTGGGGATGCTTAATGGAATTCAGGTGATGTCAGGTCAGGTTTCATAAGCCCTGATGACTTCACTTACTTGTCTGGTGACTTAGGGGGGATGACTGGAAGGCTGGGCTCACTTTGGACCTCCACCCCCAGCCACAGGCCACAGAATCTTGGGGACCAGGGCTCCACCTATCCTCCAACACCAACAAGCCCAAATCCCACCAAGGTTGAAGACAAAGGGCAGCCCCACCCCCAATGGGGCCACACCTGCCCAAAGGCTACCTGGGCTGAGAGGGTCAATGCTGTGTACCCCTACAAAAGCAGACTGTAAGGGGTGCCCAAGGACCAGCAGAACAGACAGGGAATGTGATTCTCACCCCTCCTCCCTGGGGTGGGAGGGGTTGGCAGGGTGGACTTGGAGAATATCTTGTGGGAATTCTTGGATGCCCATGGGACACAGACTCCCAGGCTCTGGTCTGTCTGTCTCTCCAGCTTGGGCTGGTTTCAGATTCTGGGATGGTATGTGCAGCACTTGGAAAATGGCCTGACATGCAGGGGTGGGGTAGAGGGCCACAGATGCCTGCATTTTCCTTTGATTTCCTCTTCAGGAAATGAAGCTGACATTTCATTCTGGAATCAGGTCAATGATGGGCAGATCTTTATATCCATTTAGGATCATTTTTAAAATATCAAATTCATGTCAAAATAAAATCTCTTTAATTGTTGGCATTTAACAGATGTTAGCATTTCCTGGTTTTTCATTTTACCCTATACTTTGCTACTGGAAATGGTTTAAATGTGCTTTCCTTATTCTTTCTACATCCTTTACTTGGAATTTCCACTCTTGAGAGTGGTCAGCCAATGTTTGCTAGTTTTTCTCTTAAGCCAGTTGTTTGGATATATTTGTGTGTGTTCATGTTTATCAGCACTGATGGTGTTATGGTTTTTTTTGAAGAAATAGGCCTTTATTACCATTGTAAGATGCAATACAAAAAGCATATACATGAAATGGAAGACAGCCCTTTTGAAGAACATATTATTTGTTTGCCTTATTGTCAGGAAGCTCAGGTTAGTGAACATGAAACTAGGTTACATGTACATGAAAACATGAATGGTCAAAGTATAAAGTTGTTGTAGTGTTACTTTTTCTGACTTATTATGCCACTTAGTGTACTGAGAGATTATATTTTATGCTACAGTAAGATATTTGAATATTTTTAAGTACTTGTGAAATAAAGTCCTCTACAAATTATTTTTTAAATATATTTTCTTCTGATGTGGCTGTAAAACCAAGAAAATTGGTTTTCATTTCAGTGTTTCATTACATTTTTAACTTCAGGCTAGTGGAAAGGAATATTTGAGGAAATTGGTGGCAGAAATCACTGAGATAAAACCCTCCACAAGTTATTCTTGGCAAGTCAAGTTTTGTGGGAGGGGATGGAAGGGGCATTGATCAGGATAGTAAGGTAATGGGTCTCTGGCTGAAGAATGGCAGCTTGGAAAGCACAATGTATAACAGTATCTTAGATGGGAGGGGTCCTATAATGTGTTCAGAACAACAAGGGTCTTCCATGCCTCTCAGGATTTTCATTTCTCATCATCCTTTCATAATTGCCCTTCTAGAAACCTCTAACCTATTAAGCAACTTCTGGCCATGGTTACCTTGATAGGAACCATATCATAGCAAACCTCTAGTTTTTTAGTGTTTTTTTAAACACCTAGTTTTAATACATACTTTCATAAGAGTCAGATTACTAATGCTTTGTAGTGTATTCAATTATCCCACAGTTCTAAACTTACCAAAGTGAAATAAAATCAATCATGGAAATGAGTATTATCCTCTGCTTCTTTCTCCCCATACCTCCCCTGTATTAGTCAGCCAAAGGAGTGCTGATGCAAAATACCAGAAATTGGTGTGTTTTCATAAAGGGTATTTATTTGGGGTAGAATCTTACAGTTATCAGGCCATAAAGCATAAGTTACTTCCCTCACCAACATCTATGGCCACGATTTGGAGCAAGATTGCAGTTCTCTTCCAGGGTTCAGGCTTCCTGGGTTCCTCTCTTCTTGGGGCTTGCCTCTCCCCAGGTTCAGGCTTGCTTCTCTCCACAAGGCCAGCTGTAGACTACCAAGTGAACAGCTCATCTCTTTTCCTGGAGCCTTCTCTCCTTCCTCACGACCAAGGTCCTCTGTGTGCTTACTTCCCTGGGCTCCAGCATTAAATATCAGCATGAGAACTCCAACATCAAAACTCCAGCCCTGTCCTTTGCCATGTCTTTTATCTTTGAGACCTCACCCACCAAGGGGCAGGGCTCAACACTCTACTGATGTGGCCCAATCAAAGCCCTAGTCAAAACTTAATCATGCCCAGATGAACAGACCAGTTTACAAGCATAACCCAATATCTATTTTTGGAATTCATAATGCTATCAAACTGCCAAACTGCTACATCCCCCAAAACGGCGTTAGTTGAACTTCCCCCAACTGCACATAAAGCCATAGAAATTCTAGTGAGTGTGAATTTCTTGCTTCCTTCTTACGTAGAGTGTTTCTTTCCATCCCACCACCTCCAAGAGGAGGGAGTTGAAAAAGTGTTCATTAGTGACTTCTGTTAAAGACCATGCCTACATTTCCTTTGTGTGTTCTGGGTGGGAATTGACCTAGCTACTTTAAATCTAAGGACCATATAGTATGGTCATTGAAATTATGTCTCTTTGGTGTTAGACATTTAGTTTACAGAATTGTGCTAAGTTATTTAGAAAAAGAGAATGTAACTGCAGTGGTAAAAACAAAGTTGGCTCCAAAACTGACTTGGACATTATTTGACTTTTACACTCTTCTTTTAAAACTACCATAATTTATATATTTGTATTGTTCTTCTTTGCAACTGAAATTCTATATATGCTTGTCTACTATATTTTCTTTTACACAAAGAAAATGAATATTTTGTTATCCACTACAAAGAAAAATGATGGGCTGCTTGTAAAAGTGAAACCAATCATTGTCCAGGGGTGAGCTCCCAAACACCCCAAGACCCTTGGCAAGCAGCAGGGGTGGGAGGGGTCAGGGCTATGTTCATCCTGTTCAGAAAATCTGATACCCAAGCCTTGAATCAAGAGAAACTTTCAATGGAAGTTTAAACCATCGGCACCAATATTCAGCCATCAAGCTGAGGAAGTAGCTTGCTTTTTCTCAAAGCTGGTACAACACCTGTGCCACTACTGGGAGCAGTCACTTCCCCCTCCAAGAGCCCAAATGGAGCTCCTCGTGCTGGTTGTGAATTGAAAGAAAAGGCACCTGACCCCCACTCCCCCACACCTAAATCACTTCATCGTTCACTTGGCAAACTGGCTGAGAACTTACCCTCATGGCTAAAGGCACGCAACACAGGATCCAAACACAAGACCATGGCTGAAGCTCAGTCATATGAGGGGTTGGTCCAGTGAAGTCCTATCATAGACTCGGATCAAGATTTAAGATGCAGAATGACCATCAGGGGCCAGGATTCTAGAACCAGACATCTCATGGGGAAATCTGCCATGTCCACTTGAATTCAGAAATTCAATGCAAACAGCAGATTTTTAGCCAGAGGCATAAAGATCAAGTCACAGGGCAACCCTAGAAGCTGAAATTCAGTGCTCACAAGAGACATTCAGTTTCTGTATCTAGAATACTTGCTTTCTTGAAAATGTGTCCGTCGTGGGGAAAGCACTTCCTGGTAGATAACATCATCTCTTATTCACAAGGATCCTGGACTGTTTCACACCCAAGAACTGCTGTGCCCTCTTTTCCTACTACATCTGTATCTCTTGGCTGATTTCTATATTTTTGGTGGCCATGCCAGTGTTGGGAAGCCATGTAGCTTTGCATTTATTCTTGAAAACAATAAACAATAAATTATTTCATTTCACATTTTACTTGGAGCTCCTCAAAAGAAATAGAAAGCCATATCACACAGCGATGACTACCTGATATGGTTCAACTCATCTTGCAGCTGCCTCCTGAGTCAGAGCTGTTAAGCAAAGTATCTCCAACCTAAAGAAAGCTCCATAGATCACCCATGTTGGAACCTCAAACACATTCATCCAGAAGACAACAGATCCACAAATTTCGCCCTAAACATCTTCTTCATTTTAATTCTATTTTCATTTCTCATGTTGCCACATCATTGGTTGGGAACCTGAGGCAAAAATGACCAGAACATTTATTTAAAAATTGTTATCGAACTGTGTGTCTTTCTGTTCAGTAATTATGTCTCAGGTGGGACTGCAGGTCGTACCCCACTCCTCTTTTTTGAGCTGATGGTATCCAAAAGACTGGAATTTTGTGGATACCACAAGTAAGAGGTATCCTAAAACAACACAAAAGAGAGACTATTTTTTGGAGGATCTGTAGGAGGAATCTGGTAAAATGGCTAGTCTACTTCAAACAAGTAGAAAGTGGTAAAATGTCTGGTCTATTTTCAAAAAAGTACAATGTGAAATAACAGCAGTTATTTACATATGGGTAACCATGTCAGAATCCCTATATACATAAGAATGGATTTATTGACTATTTTTATTGAAAATGAAATTCTTTAGTAACCATTGAAGTGATGAACAAAAAGCTCTGTGATTAGAGACAATACCATAGATTGTACACTTTGCCTCAATTGAATTCTTTATTATTAAGTCTCTATAAAATTGATTTGTAGAAAAAAATAGGGAGGGTTGGAAGAAATGCACCTAATGTGAGATATAGACTAGAGTTAGTAATCATATTTTCACAATGCTATAGCCTAGTTTGTAACAAATGAAACACCACAAAGCAAGGAGTTGGTGGAGGCAGATGTTTGTGATACCTGTATAACATGTCCATTTTGTAAGTTTCTAATTTTTATTATACACATAATGTGGCTCTATGCTCAGGTATGAATTGTACACTTCAATAAAAAATATACTTACAACAAAGGGTGTTGATAGTCATACACAAAAGTTTTGGATTTGCCTATTTCTCTTTTGAGGTCCTCCATGTTTTGCTCTTCAACTTTGTAGACTGTGCTCATGGGTGCATTGAGATGGAAGGCTGTACCCCTCAGATGGGACCATGCCTCCCCTGGCCATTATAAGCCACTCTGCCTAACATCTGGGGAATAGCCAAGTTGGGATTTGTGTGCTTATTCAGCCTAGAGACGTTCTTTCCTTCATGGTACACAAGGAATCTGCATGGCATTGGGACAGAGTTTAAGGTTGAGGATTGGGAATCATGTTGTTGTGAGGAAGCTTGTCTGATAGTTATCAACCTTGTCTGATAGTTAAAACACTTGTTTTATTTCAAATGCTTTCAAACAAGTAGAATGTGACAAAACAGCAATTATATACATATGGAAAGCCATGTCAGAATCCCTATATATCTGAGAAAAGCTCAAAAATTATGAGATTAATCAGAAAATCTTTCTAGAAAAGAAAAATAAAGCTTGTTATCATTAGAGAACAGGTTCATAAAATATTTCACAAAAATCTCATCTATATTACTGAATC
This sequence comes from Cabassous unicinctus, assembly GCA_029593785.1. Lineage (NCBI taxonomy): Eukaryota > Metazoa > Chordata > Mammalia > Cingulata > Chlamyphoridae > Cabassous > Cabassous unicinctus. Next base: position 5,842 of record JAQZBX010009697.1, on the reverse strand, counting down.
AAAAGTGGGCTTATTCAAAGATTAAAAATCAGAGAAAGACATTTGGATCTAGCTTATCATTATTCTCTCTGTAAGAGTAGTTACCATTATTTAATTATTTTTTTTTAATTGTACAAAAAACTTTGGAAGATCTGCATAAACTAGTAAATGAAATCATTGAGGCCTCTCATGTTTCAAGATTGTACTTTTCAAAGGAGCTAAATAAATGCCCTACATTTTCAAGTAGTGTGTACTTATATTTTGAGTAATGCACTCATTCTTAGGAAAAATTTATATTAAAATGATATTAGATATTTAAGTGTCATTTTCAAAGTTTGTATTTTGCCAGGTATTTTAAAAATGGTTTTCTATTTGAAAGGCACAAAATATGTGCATGAAAAAATATCATCAAATCTTTCTCCTGAGTAGAGTTCATATCATACATTTAATGTAATTTTCTCCAATCCACAATACTATTATTTTTATAGTATATTTTTATTATACAAGGTGAACTTAGAAAAAAATCATACAAACTGTAAGACTCCACAAATAACAGCCTTCCATCTACACACCACACCATAATGGAAGCTTTGTTACAGATTATGAGATAATAGCTACAGACAATGACCACCAAGCATGTTCCAGGGCGTATATTTGGCACACATTTTCCATTGTCTCCCATCATCAGCAGGTAATGCTTGGTGTGGATATTGCCTGTTTTTCATGGCTTCTCATGTGTTTACTACTTTTCACCCATAATCATCAGTTTAACTCTGAGTTTATTCATAATACAATCTATATTTGGACTACTACCTCTAAACAGAATTAAAGCTTCATGACCCCGTTGATAAAAAGAGATCCTTTTTAATTTCATTCCTTTGTGTTCAATTCAGCCTAGCAGGCAATTTAGGAGAATTCTATTCCAAAGATTCCCTCCCACCTGCCTCCTGGCCCTCCAACTCCAAAATAATGTGTGGTGGATATGTTCAAGCCACACCTTCCAGGGATCCCCGCAGTGGAGGAGGGGTGAGCCGAATCATGACAGACAACCAGCACCACCAGGTGGTCACCTTTTCCTGGACCCACATAGATGAGATGGAGCCTGCTTTTACAAGTTTCAGCCTCCTCTGCTGGGAGCCATTTTGTAACCAAGGGACTGAAGGTTAATTTAGCATCCCTTGAACAAGATTTCCATCCCTGGGTAAACAAGGATATATCTGGTGTCACATGGGTTTGGATAGACTGTCACATCATTGATGTGTAAATATTTTCTCATTTTTGTGGTCATTTCTTCTTCAACCCTTGGCTAACTGAGATCTGAGGAGCTCCTTTTGCAAACATGGGGGTTTTTCTAGTAATCTCAATAGGATTGAATACTAGTTTAATTCACCTCTCTTCTGAGTACATCTCTGACTGGTTATAGTTATTTGAAATTCCTTGAGAGTGCTTTTGACATAGCATAAAGCTGTGCTAGCCATGTTCCAGGTAGACTGAAAAAAGGCAGGAATCTATTCTTCTGCTTGAGCAGAGAAAGCTCTAATGGACTTGTTCATAATCTGCAATGAACTTCTGGAAAGTTTTCTCCATTTTCCTTCTCAATCTGTTGCTCTCTCCACTTCCCCCTTGCTCTTTGTTTGCTCGCTCCAATGCCTATGGAAATAGTGGTGTGAAGATCAGGATTCTGTAAGTTTCTTCATAGAAAATAAACACCTGTTTTTAATTAACACAGCTCTGAAGAAGAGATATATTTCTGGTACACCACTTTTCTTTTGCACATACTCATGCATACACATTAATGAAAATAGTCCATCTGGGTCCATAATATTTTCTCAGGAGGACTGTGGAAAAAGATTTTCACTTTTCTTGACCCATAAAGGTAGGAGTTGGCCTCTTGTTATCTGTGGTAATTCATTCCAATAAGGAATGAAGAATTCCCAAATAGGAATTTGATAGCCCAGAACTAAATATGGTGTAAATGAAAATAAAACCTCTAAACAAGTAATTTATGTCATTCTTAGAGATTACTGGGTCCAATTCTTAGGGCTATAATGTACAAATAAGAATTATGTCATCATGGATTTCAATGATGTAAGAATTATTAGTAATATTTAAATGTTCCTTCCTCTATAGGGTATTTCTTATCATGGATTATATTAAATCTAATCTGGCCTTACATTATCTCTCTGGTTTTTTTGTTTGTTTGTTTGTTTGTTTGTTTGTTTGTTTGTTTTGAATACATTTTCATTCTATTAGGTATGTATCATCAAGTAGTGTTCAACTGGAAAATATTTCTTCACAGAATGATTTACAATTCTAAAATAAACCACATTTATTAATATCTCCAATCCTTTCACTCTAATTGTTAAGTTTTTCTGAAGTTCTCAAGCTCATGTGCAGGAGACATTTTTTTTAAAGTTTATGTTTCTCTTGAAACAAATTTCACCATGAATTAAGTAGTTATTTTCATTTTATTCATATTATTATTAGAGCAGTAGGTTTACCGAAGATTTCTTGCAGAAAATAGAGAATTTCTGTATATCCCCCACATGTTTTCCTGATCATTAACATTTTATATTCCTCTCTTTCCTTATTGATATTCTGTCTAAAAGGTCAATCCATTACTGAATGTGGTGTATTGAATTCTCCTATTAGTAATGTACCACTATTTCACCCTACAATTTTTCAACATATGCTTCATATATTTTGGAGCTTTGTTGTATGTATATGTGTATATATATATATATATATATATATATAATATAGATATATAAATAAAATATATATATGTAAATTTGCTCATATATATATTTAATTGATCATTTTGTCTTTAATTGACCCATTTATCATTATGTAGGGCTTTTCATTGTCCTATGCAGCAGATTTATTTTTAATTATAGCTGTTATGGTTAACAGAAAAATCACGTAAAATGAACAGAGTTCCTGTATAACCCACACACACATGCTTAGTTTTCCTTATCATTAATATTTTACATTAGTGTGGTAACTTTGTTCCAATTGATAAACCAAGCTTGTTATTATTATAGGGCTAACTATAGTCCATATACATGTATACTGTTCCTATTCCCTTCAGTAACCCCTCTTCCTGTTGTAATTGTTACATATTATGTCTTCATACACTGGATATCCCCAGCTATAGATTATCTCTAATTTTAGGCACTTGAATTTTAGAAATTTTAAAATATGGAGTTACATACCATAAACCCAATACATTATTTCTGCTATTTATAATTATAAAAAAGGTTGACATTCCCAGAGATCTTAAATTTTTATGGAATTAGACCCATTCTTGAGTGTCCTTTCATTTCTGTCTGAAGAACTTACTTAAATTTGTTTGTAGGGCAACACAAGTGGTGGAATACACCCACAGGATTTTTGTTTGTTTGTTTTAATATGGGGATGCCAAATTAATCTTCCCCTCATTTTCAAAAACCTGTCTCCTTGATACAAAACTATTAGAAGTAATTCATTTTATGTTAACACTTAAAATATTTCATCTTAATTTGCCTTTTGCCTCCTTGATTTTTCTCTTCATGATTTCTGTGACAATATTATTGCTTGATTTTATTGGGACTCACTTGAACAAAACATGTTGCTTTACTCCTGCAGCCATCAGAATTCCCTCCCTGCCCTGGCCTTTTACTGTGTGATTCCAATGTGTCTGGGCATGGTTTTATATGATTTTTTCCTGTATGGTGTTCTTTGGGTTCCTTGGTGGTGCACATACATGCCTTTCATTACATCTGAGAGGTTTCCTGCCATTATATCTTTGAATATTCCTTCTGCCACTTTATCTTTATTTTATTCCTGTGTCTTCCACAAAGCATGCATGTTATTCTTGATTTTATACCATATGTCCATTCCACCAGGTGTAGAAGAGCATTCAGATTCCTGAGGTTCCAGTTTCCATTTTCCCATGGAATGTTTTAACCACTAACCAAGACTGGCAGATCCATTTTCCTAAACATGCTGGCACATTGTGGAGTGTGCTGTGCTCCTGCAAGTCTAGGACCCATTATTATTTAAACAATGAAAATGCTTTTATAATGATTGAAATGATGAACGCAAGCTCTGTGATTATAGCAAATACCACAGATTATACACTTAGCCTCAGCTGTATTCTTTATTATTAAGTCTCTATAAAATTGATTTGTAGAAAAAAATAGGGAGGGTTAGGGGAAATACACCCAATGTGAGATAAGGTCTACAGTTAGTAGTCATATTTTCATGATGATCTTGCCTCATTTTTTACAACTGTATCACCACAAAGCAAGGAGTTGGTGGAGGCTGATGTATGGGACACCTGTATGATGTTACACATGTTTATTTTGAAAATTCCCAGCATTTACTACACACAAAATTTTGCTATATGTTCATGTATGAATTGTACACTTTAATAAAAAAATATTTTCTCAGAGGGTGTTGATCGGACCACATGAAAGTTTTGTATTTGCCTATTTCTCTATTCAGGTTTTCTGTTTCTTGGTCTTCAAATTTAAGCATGTGCTCATTTGTGCATCGAGATGGACGTCTGTACCCTTGGAGTGGACTATGCATCCCTTGACCCTCGTGAGTAACTCTAACTGACATCTGTGGAAGAGTTGAATTGGGTTTTGTGTCCTTGTTCAGCCTATAGATGTTTTTTCCCTCTTGGTGGTGGGTAGGGGCATCTGTATGCCATTGGGACACAGTTGGATGTTGAGAATGTAAATTGTTTTGTTGTAAGGAAGAAGTTCTGTGAGCTGTCAGCCTTGCTTTTTACTATAAGAATAACTTTCATTTCATTTCAAATGCTTTCAAAGAAGTAGAATGTGACCTAACAGCAGTTATTTACATACAGGTAATGGCCTCAGAATCCAACTATACATGAAAAAATCTCAAAGAATTAGTAGACTAATCATAGATGCTTTCTGTGAAAGAAAAACTAGGGCTTGCTATCATTAGAGGAGAGATCCATAAAAGAATTCACAAAGATCTCCTCTAAGTTACTCAATCCAAAGTGAGCTTATTCAGAGATTAAACTCAGAGAAAAACATTTGGATCTAGCTCATCATTATTCTCCCTGTAAGTGTAGCTACCATTATTTAATTAATTTTTAAAATTGTACAGAAATTTTTATACCAACTTCCCTCACTGTAAATGAAATCATTGAGGCCTCTCATGTTTCAAGACTGTACTTTTCAAAGGAGCTGGAAAATTTCTTACATTTTCATGTAGTGTGTACTTATCTTTTGAGTAATGCGCTCATTCTTAGGAAAAAAATTCATATTCAAACAATATTAGATATTTAAGCATCATTTTCAAAGTTTGCATTTTGCCAGGTATTTTAAAAATGGTTTTTCTATTTGAAAGGCACCAATTATGTGCACAAAAAAAATCAACAGCTATTTTCTGAGTAGAGGTCATATCATACATTTAATGTAATTTTCTCCAACCCACACTATTATTTTTTAAAATATGTTTTTATTATAGGCAGTGAACTTAGAAAAATAATCATGCATATTGTAAAAATTCATGTACAACAGCCTTCCATCATCACACCACACTGTGATGGAAGCTTTGTTACAGATTATAAGATAATATCATCAGACTATGACCACTTGCCGTGGTCCAGCCGAGGCACGAGGGAGCAGACTGAAGGTGGTTAAGGGAGTCGGCGAGAAATGATGAGTCGCACACCAAGTTGAGTGAGAATCGACGTATATCTCTTTTTTATTGTAGGATAACTTAGTTTTTATATACTATTCTTTGGGCAGGCTTGTAAGCATTCCTTCTGTAGTTATGTCAAGTTTACGTAAGCATTCTTTCTATAGCTAAGCAAGATTGCAGGCATAATATAGACTTT
>JAQZBX010009696.1:0-45639 GCA_029593785.1 Cabassous unicinctus | reverse complement strand
TTCATCCTTCTCAAGATCTCTACTAATTTCTCCTGCAATTTCTTCTTTGACCCACTGATTAAGAACGTGTTGTTATGCCTCCGTATATTTGAAAATTTCCCCCTTTCCTGCCCATTATTGATTTCCAACTTCATTCCATTATGATCAGAGAAGGTGCTTTGTATAATTTCAATCTTCTTGAATGTATTGAAAACTATGTTGTGGCCCAACATGTGTTCTATCCTGGAGAAAGATCCATGAGCACTTGAGAAGAATATAACCTGCTGATTTGGGGTGCAAAGTTCTGTATATGTCTGTGAGGTCCATCTCATTTTTTATATTGTTCAGGTTCTCGGTTTCCTTGTTGATCTTCTGTCTAGTTGTTCTTTCTATTGATGTGAGTGACATGTTGTAGTCCCCAACTACTATTGTAGAGATGCCCTATTTCTCCTTTCAGTTTTCCCAGAGTTTGCCTTATGTATTTTGGGGCACCATGGTTAAGTGCATAGATATTTATTGCTGTCATTTCTTCCTGGTGCATGGTCCTTTTTATTAATATATAATGGCCTTCTGCATTTCTTATCACTTTTTTTTTGCATTTAAAGTCTGTTTTGTCTGACATCAGTGTAGCCACTCCTGCTCTCTTTTGGTTACTATTTGCATGAAATATCTTTTTCCACCCTTTCACTTTCAGTCTATTTGTATCCTTGGGTCTAAGGTGAGTCTTCTGCAGATAGCATATGGATGGCTCATGTTTTCTTATCCATTCTGTCAGCCTATGTCTTTTGACTGGGGAGTTTAATCCATTAACATTCAGTGTTATTACTGTATAGGCATTACTTCAGCCATTTTATCCTTTAGTTTCACATGTCATATCTTATTTTTGTCCATCTTTTTACCTTTTGGGTTACCCTTTCTGATAGTCTTCACTTCTACACTCTCCTCCAAGCTTCTCTCTCTTGTCTTTTCTTTTCTGGCTGCAGAACTCCTTTTCGTATTTCCTGGAGCTGGATTCTTGTTTACAAACTCTTTTAGTTTATATTTATCTGTGAATATTTTGAGTTCACTGTCATGTTTGAAGGACAGTTTTGTCTGATAAAGAAATCTTGGCTGGAAGTTTTTCTCTTTCAGTACCTTAATTTTATCATACAACTGCCTTCTCACCTCCATGGTTTCTGAAGAGAAATCTGCACTAAGTCTTTTGGACATCCCTAGTATGTGATGTTTTGCTTTTCCCTTGCTGATTTCAGATTTTTCTTTTTCTTTGGCATTTGGCATTCTGCATATTATATGTCTTGGGGTAGGTCTATTTGGATTTATTCTAATTGAGTGCACTGTGTTTCCTGGACATGTATATTCATGTCTTTCTTGAAAGCTGGGAAATTTCCAGCCATTATTTCCTCAAATACTCTTTCTGCCCCTTTTCCCTTCTCACCTCCTTCTGGAACTCCCATAACATATATTTTGGTGTGCTTCATTCTATTATTCAACTCCCTGAGCCCCTGCTCAATTTTTTCCATCCTTTTCTCTTTCTGTTATTTCTCTTCAATTTCAGTTGTTCTTTCCTCTAAGTCACTGATTCTTTCTTCCATGATTTCAAATCTGCTGTTGTGTGCCTCTATTGTATATTTAATCTCACTTATTGTATCTTTCATTCCCATAAGATTTTTTTAATTCAAGATTTCAAATTTTTCTCTGTGTTTACTCAGTGTCTTCTTATTTCTTTAACCATGTTGTCCTTCAAATCCATGATTTGATTTAGGAGATTTCTATGAACCTCATTCATTAGCTGTTTCAAGTCCTGTGTCTCACATGGAGCTTTGGTTTGTTCCTTTGCCTGAGTCATATCTTCTTTTTTCTTTGTATGGCTTGTAATTTTTTGCTGATATATAGGCTTCTGATTCTGATGCTTAGTTTACTCTGATGTTCAGTTTCTCTCTCTTGCCTAGGGATTTACTGTTAAGTGGGGGTATGCTACCACTGTTCTTTGACTCTTGGTTCAATTTGTTCTCGTTATTTATGATTGCCCCTCTTTAACTGCTTTAACCAGTGCTAAGTAATGGAGTACAGGCCAGTTTCCAAGAGTCTTGGAGAGGGTGGCAGTAAAGGCACCTGCTTACATCTTTTATTATTTATTTATTATTTTTCCTTTTTCATGCACTTTTCTGGTCTGACCATCAGATGGTACTGTTTGGCAGACCCCTCAGCTCAGACCCCAGGTGCTAGAGGGGAATGCATTCGGTGTAACTCCTCAGGCAGGTGGGCGGTGTGGAAGCAATGTTCTCAGGGCTGGCCAAGCCTCACAAACAAACTTTCTCAGAAGCTGTTCTCTACCCTTGTCTGGCCATACCCTCCCTCCCTCTGCCTCTTCAGCATCAAGCCTGGGGCCATAGGGAGGGTGTTTGAAAAGGCTAATTATCGGGAAGCGGGTGTGGCTCAATCAATAGGGCTCCCGTTTACCATATGGGAGGCCCTGGGTTCACTTCCCGGGGTCTCCTTGTGAGGGCAGGCTGGCCCGCGTGGCGTGGTGGGCTGATGCAGCAAGACCTTGCAGCAAGGGGGAGATAAGCAGACACAGAAAAAACACACAGCAAATGGACACAGCAAACGGGGGATAAATAAATAAATAAATAAATAAATCTTTAAAAAAAAAAAAAAAGAAAAGGCTAATTATCTTTAGCTCTTAGGGCAAATAATGTCACAGCCCCACCAGGCTTGGAAGTGTGAGACCCCTCCAATGCAGCAGACCAAGTTCCCTGGCCAAAATCTGAATTTGCTTCTCCCCATTCTTAGGGAAGATGACCCCTGCAACCCCCCAGTCTTCAGCCACTGTGGTCCACAGCCACTGCAGTCCACAGACTGCTATTTGCTCTGTAGGTGGTGGGAAGGGTGTCTGCTGCTTCTTTTGCAGCCCTACTCACAGGATTTTTCAGCCAGCTGAGACACCTTCCCTTTGCCCCTTTCTCTTCTGGGTGGTGTCTCACCTTCCCCTGTTGTCCTGGGCCCCAGAGCAGCCCTCCAGACAATCTCTACCTGTCCTCTAGCTATTTTTTCTGGAAGAGAAGTGATTCCTCCCACCTCATCCTCTTTATGATCTTTTTTTTTTATCAATCTCCTGTTCCTGAGAATATATATATATTCTTTGCTTTTATAGTTGAAAATCAAGTGGAACTACATAATTAATTTTGATATTTAAGTCTTCTATATCCTCAATTATTTTAAAACTTGGCCAAGTATAAAATGATCATAAATAAGAATTTCTTCTCCAAATATGATTCTTATTTTTCTTTGTATTTCCAATAAACTATTTGATTTGTGATTATTAATGGTAGGTTTTTTTGGTGTATGACATTTATAACTCCTAAATATTTGTTGCATATTTTACCCTTTATCACTCTAAATTGACCCTAAATCTATTACCAAGTGCATTTTTTTTCTGAATTAATTCTTCCTAATATGAGCCCTGGTTTTTTACCTATTTAGTTGTGTTTTCCTCATATGTATTTTCCCATATTTTGATTTTCAATGTTCCTGAATCATTTTGTTTTAGGTGTCTCTTAGATAAAGCATATCATCAGGATTAGCTCTGTGATTCTAATAAAAATTGTCTTTAATAGACAAATTTAGCCCATTAGTACATTCATTAATATGAAAATATGTTTGATCTTAGGTGTGTATGTTATTTGATGTAAATCTCTATTTTTATTCTTATTTTATCTTATTTGCATTGTTTTCTGTAAGATACTTATTTTCTTTGTTCATGTTTATCTTTATTTTTAATATTTGAAAGATTTTCATTTTTGTTCTATGTGCTTGCCATTGTACAACTTTATCCACTGTCCTTAATCTTCCATCCCTTTGGAAAGTCTCTGCAAGGTCTCTCCTAACGGCAATCATAGAATAGTATTGTTCTAGTTCCTGCACCTTTTCCTAATACCACCCAATTTTTTGTATGAGCATATGCTTTTTTTTTTTTCCCTTAATATTTGCCTTCTGTCTTTAAATATGCCTGATCTTTGTTGCTCAACTTTGAGGTTTAAATAACTTTGGGCTCTCCACACACATACGCACACACCCAAACTGCCTTCACAACAAACACACACAAAGGAGATTTCAATAACTACCTTTCTGGATGGAGTAGGGTTCCTTGACTTTGATGAAAGCCTTGAGGCAGAAAAGCAAAGAGCCTGCCCTTGGGGTAGGGAGTGGTCAGCAAAAACTGTACAGAACCATCCACACAACTATGTTAGAGTCAAGGTGGGCCTAGGGATGTGACGTGAGCACCCAAAGCATCTGTTACAGTTCCATGTAAGGGTAGGTGTTAATTCATGCAGCATCCATTGAGGACTAATATCATGTTTGAGCCTCAAGTTGCACCACCTCTATGACATCAGTAAGTGTGGGAAAGACAAACAGGCTAATAGGTTCACACAATCTATTTTCTGGGCTTACCTTCTCTTTTGTGTTCTGAGCAGCAGCCATTGTTGTTGATGTTCTTGTTCCCATGAGAACACACAGCCATGTGACTAATAATGAGCACACAAGTGCCTGGTGAGCAGGCTTCCTTTGGAGACAGACACTAAAACTAGATCCAGTCAATAAGAAACACAGCTAAAAAATATATGTATTGTATTTGTGGTTGCCAAAGTAGCTGGTCAATAATGTTGGTCTTAAAATCAGATTTTTAAAATACCTCTGTATTTTGAAGGTTTTGTGAATCCCAGATCATGTGCTTGGAGCTAATCCGTTCCTGTGGGTGTGGGACTCTTTGATTGGATGGAATTCAGTTGGGGACCTCTGATTGTAGTATTTCAGTGAGGCATCACCAAGGGTGGATCTCAGCTCTCTTGCTGGAGTTCTATATAAACGAGAGAAACATACAGAGAGACACAGAGAAATCAGTTAATTAAAATAAATTAATGTAATATACCACATTAACAGAAGGAAGGGGAAAAACACATGAACATCTCAATTGATGCAGAAAATGCATTTGACAAAATCTAGTACTCTTTCGTGATAAAAACATTTAGAAAACTAGGAATAGAAGGAAACTTCCTCAACATGTTAAAGAGCATATAAGAAAAACCTACAGCTGACATCATATTCCATGGTGAAAGACTGAAAGCTTTCCTGCTAAGATTAGGAACAAGACAAGGATTTTCACCCTGCCATGTGAGAGGACTCCAGGATCACCTACAGCTGCAGAAGGACAGAGAAAACCCAAGAGGCTGAGACAGAGGCAGAGGTTGGAATCAGCAGAGCAGCCCAAAGCCAGAGAGACATAGCCCAGGGAGAGATGGTCTGTATGCCTTATCGTCCACAGCTGAGCTTGGGGAGAAAATGAACCTGGAGAAGAAAGCAGAGACTGGCGGCCATTTTGCCTTGCCACATAGCACAAGTCCAAGATCTGCCAGCTGCCGACCTTTGGTGAGTCAACATCTCTGAAGATGACTTCATTTGGACATTTTCACAGCCTCATAATTGTAAGATTTTATCTTAATAAATTCCCATTATAAAAGCCAACCCATTTCTGGTATTTTGCATAGGCAGCCTTTAGCAAACTAAAACAACTTTATTAAAAATGGATTTCTCTATGCCTTTTCCTGGCCTAAAATACACAAGACCAAACAGATCAGATTCTTAGATTGCTTAGATATGTCTGTTTTGCTAAAATGCAGTTATTGAGAACATGGTCTCTTGAGCCTTATATCCTGAATTGAAACCCTGCATTTGAAGGGTGGTTCAAAAAGAAAATCAATTAATGTAATATGCCACATTAATAGAAGGAAGGGGAAAAATATACATGATAATCTCAATTGATGAAGAAAATACATTTGCCAAAATCTAGCACCCTTTCTTGATAAAAAAACACTTAGAAAACCGGGACTAGAAGGAAACTTCCTCAACATGTTAAAGGGCATATAAGAAAAACCCACAGATGACATCGTACTCCATGATGAAAGACTGAAAACTTTCCTGCTAAGATCAGGAACAAGACAAAGATGCCCACTGTCAGCACTGTTATTCAGCATCATACTGGAAGTTCTAGCCAGAGCAATTAAGCAAAAGAAAGAAATAAAAGACATCCAAATTTGAAAGGAAGAAGTAAAACTTTCCCTATTTTCACATGACATGATCCTATATATAGAAAATCCTGAACAACCTACAACAAAGCTACTAGAGCTAATAAATGAATTCAGAAATGTGGCAGGGTCCGAGATGGAAATGCAAAAATCAGTAGTGTTTCTGTACACTAGTAATAAACAATCTGAAGAGAAAATCAAGAAAAAATTCCATTTGTAATATTTGCAATAGTAACTAAAAGAATCAAATATCTGGGAATAAATCTAACCAAGATGCAAAGGAGTATACAAAGAAAACTACAGAACATAGCTTAAAGAATTCAGAGAAGACCTAAATCAATGGAAGGACATCCTGTGTACAAAAATTAGAAGACTAAACAGATTAAGATGGCAGATCTACCCAAACTGCTTTACAGATTCAATGCAATTCTAATCAAAATTCCAATGGACTTTTTGCAGAAATGGAAAAGCCAATAATCAAATTTTTATGGAAGGGCAAGGAGCCATGAATTACTAAAACGTTTTGAAAGAATGAAGTTGGAGGACTCATACTTCCCAAATTTAATATTTATTCACAAAAGCCAAAAGAGGAGAGCAACCCAAGTGCCCATCATCAGATGAATGGATAAACAAAATATGGTATATACACACACAATGGAATATAATTCAGCCTTAAAAAGGATGAAATTTGAAGGCCTCCTTTTTGAATGAAATAAGCCCTACACAAAAGGCCAGATATTGTATGATCGCCCTTACATGAGATAATCAGAATAAGCAAATTCATAGAGTCAGAAACTAGAATACACATCACCAGGGGCCGGAGTAGGGGTAGGGAATGGGGAGTTAATGCTTAATTGGTGCAGAGTTTCTTTTGGGGGTGATGAAAATTTTATGTAATGGATGGTGGTGATTGCAGAACAATGTTGTGAATGTAATTAACTCCACTGAATTATATATTTGAATGTGGTTAAAACGGGAAATTTTAGTATGTATGCATGTCATTACAAAAAAAAAATTTAATGTAGGACTGTACAACACAAACAGTGAGCCCTAATGTAAACTATGGACGATCATTAATAATTGAATTATAATAATACTGTTTCATTAATTGTGACAAAGATACCACAGTAATGCAAAGTGTTAATAGTAGAGAAAACTGTGTATGAGAGGGGTGGGGTATGTGAGAACCCTGCATTTTCTGCATGATTTTTCTGTAAACCTATTCTCCAATTAAAAAAAAAAAAAGTTTAAAAGAAAAAAATCTTGCCTTTGCAACATACTTACCATGTGTCCCTGGGAAAGTTACTGAACATTTCTGTGACGCCATTTCTTGGTCTGTTAAATGGAGATAATTATAGTACCTGCTTTACAGGATAGACAAGTAGATTAAATGACATGATATATGTAAAAAGCTTAGAACATTGACTGATCCATGATAAACACTGCACAAGTATTGCCTCTTCCCATTATTATTACTGTTATTATAACACTCAAAGAGTAGCTGAGGGCCCCTGCTTGTGTGTGTGTGATGCCTTTCTAAATCTTGTCGTACTTACTCTTACTAATACAAGGCCTGCCTTTTCTACCAGACTGTACCCTCCAGGAGAACAGGGTCCCTGTTTAATCCATACCTTTCTGCAGCTCCTGGTAAACCACATGTAACGTGATTTGGCTTAATACTTTGTTGCATGAATTGATGAATGAATCAACAAATCAACCAGTCAATTCCACTAATTTAGGTCCCTTTCTGTTCCAATTTTCTGGAATAAAGCATCTATTTCAAACTTATTCATTGCAGACAAATACTAATTTCTGCCATTAGCTTTGAATATACCTTTTTTTTTAAGACTTAAAAGTTTATCTTTTTTATTAAATTTGTTTTTACATTTATTATTATTTTTTTAATATATTTACCTTTTATCCATTTTAATTGCCCTCACCCCCATTTTTGCTGTTTTTGTGTCCATTCACTGAGCACTTCTCTGTGTCTGTTTCCTGCCCTCTCCTCTCATCCTTCTTCTCCTGTCTTTACCTGGATTCGATCCCGGGAACCTCCGATGTGGGAGAGAGGCATTCTGCCACCTGTGCCACCTTAGTTCTTGGTTTTTCAGCGTGTCTCGTCTTGGTTCTCCCCTGCGTCTCTCTCCTGTTACGTCATCATATTGCTACTTGTTCGGTGGGGCCTGACGGCTCACCCACTCGCAGGGCCGGAAGGCTCACCCGCTCGCAGGGCCTGACAGCGCACCCGCACACCTTCTATATTTTTCTTTATTTTACAGGGAAGTCCCGGGGATCGAACCCAGGTCCCTCCATATGGGAAACAGACACCCAACCATTTGAGCCACATCCGCCCCCTGCTAAATCTCTTAAGGTTGACCAAAGATACCCAGAGTTACAATCATTTCCCATACAGGATGGTCATATAATAAATTAGGCTTAGTTTATCACCAGCATTCTAAACACCAGACCTAGGAAGAAAAACTAGGTCTGGGGACACATGCATGGTTTCTAATATAACAAAAGTTTAGCCTACCCTGATTATCACAAAATCAGGTCAGCGAGAATATTTGCATTGAACATACCTTTTAAACCTATCCCTTCAGTGGAGCAATATGGATCAGACTGGGAGCTCAGTCCAACCCATGTCTCATCCCTTCCCTAACCACCAAATCCACATTGACTTATATTACCAAAATACTCCATATTTTTCCTCATTCAAGTATCTACTGCATGACCATTCAGGCAAAATCTTGAAAATATTCTCAGTTCCCCCTTCCTCCAATCCCATCCTGTTCTTGTTCTCCCAAAAAATAGTCACCAAAATCTCTGCTGCCACATGGATAAAGATGTGTTAATTTCTAACTTCTCTGATATAATCTTTTTGTTGTATCTCCCACTCTTTTTAAATTTTATGCCCGAAAAGCCACAATTGATAAGCTTCAGACTGAAAGCAGAGACAGAGTGACCCAAAGAGTTTTGATTTCCAGGCAATATGAGGTGATTTAAGAGTGCAGGTGCTGTGATGAGGCAGCTTTGGATCAGATGAAATTGTCCTTTGCCAGGGCCAGGGATGTGTACCAAGGACACTGAACCACTCTGCATTCAACAGCTGAAAGTGCTATCACTGACACATTAGGAATGACACTCGCTGGGTGGACATGCCTGATGCAAAACTGTGCAGAGGGGCAAGAGTGGAAGGCAACCAACATTTATTGAACCCCAGTCTTGCCAAGTGCTTTGCGAGCATCATCATATTTAATCCTCACAACTCTCCTGTAAATCCTATAATTAAATCTCTTTTAGATAGGAGGAAACAGATTCACAGAGTTGAAGTTACTTGTTCAGGGTCTAGAGAGATAGAAACAGCTGATCTTTGACTATTATGCACCCCTGGTAGTTGTCTTTGGCTCATCCCAGTTCTCAACTCTATAACTTTGGCTTTATGCCTCTCTCTTACCCGCAATTGTGTAGGAATGCATATTGTAGAAAATATTTCCTTTATTGTGCCTGCTGCCCCTTCAACTGTACCAACCCACAGCCATTTCTCTTTCCATCACAGCCCCAGTTTGCAAGGGGCTTCTATAAGTTTGCCCCACCCTGGGGCCTAGTCACGTGAAAAGTAATTTACAAAAAGTAATTTATGACTTGTTTATGTATTTGCATTTTTAATGAGTATATGTACTCCAGCATATGGAAACTATTACTTTTTTTTTTTATCTTAGTCATTTCTTCCTGAATTCTCCAAATTCTGTTTGTACATCTCAATCTCACCTACTGACTCTCACCTCATGTTTCTGCCCTTATCTATCTTTGTGAGCTATACAATGTTTTCTTCTTAATCAAGGTTATACCATTATGACTTTCACTATGATTTTTTTCAGGTGACTCATGTCTGACCTCTCTGCTGAACACAGTCCTTGCATTTCCATCTGCCATTTGGATATCCAATAAATGCTTGCTCAGGTTTGGACATGTTGATTTCAAGATGCTGACCTAATACCCATTTGAAGACTGTAGCAGTTTGGCAGTTTGATGTAATTATGAATTCCAAAAATAGATATAGGATTATACTTGTAAACTGGTCTGTTCATCTGGGCATGATTAAATTATGATTAGGGCATTGACTGGGCCACGTCAGTAGGGCATTGAGCCCCACCCCTTGTTGGGGTGGGAATCAAATATAAAAGGCATGGCAAAGAGCAAGAGTTGGAGCAGTTTTGATGTTAGAGTTCTGGTGAGGAAGGAGAGAAGGCCCCAGGATAGAGACGAGCCATTCACCTGAGAGACGTTGTGGAGGAAACAGAGGAGCTGAGCCCTGAGAGAAATGCAGCCCCGAGAAGAGAGGAACCCAAGAAGCCTGAGCCCTGGCAAATGTCAGCAGCTATCTTGCTCTAACACGTGGCAATGGGAAGAAACTTATGCTTTATGGCCTGGTAACTATGGACTTCTACCCCAAATAAATACTCTTTATAAAGACCAACCAATTCCTGGTATTTTGCATCAGCACCCCTTTGGCTGACTAATACAAAGACCTTTAATTCATCCTGTATGTGTTTGTTCATCTTTAAATGAATGCTGAGCTAATACCTCAAAATCAACATGCCAAGACTTGTTTTTGTTCTCTAGTTTGATGAATGTTAGCACCCAATCACCCAAGCTTAAAACCTCACAGTTATCCTTGTCTTCTTTCTCTCTAAACACCCACATCTATTAGGTCACCAAATTCTATCCAACCATATTAGGCCCCTTTTTTATTAATCCATTGTCAGTATCCTAGTTAATCTTCTTAGCACCTTTTGTTTGACCCCTTCCTATATCCTTCTAGCCTTCATCCTTCCACGTCTTTCTCTGCCAGTCCATTAACACTGACACCAGAGTTATTTTTCTAAATCACATGTCTTATCTCATTTTCTCATTTACTGGAAACCTCTAGTTTCAATCCCTTGCTTACAGAATAACATTGCAAATCCTTATCAAGTATTTTATGCCCTTTAGAGAATCAGCTCAACCCATCTTTTTCGCTAGTCCTAGCTAACAATGTACTACACTAAAGCCCTGCCAGACTAATTCAGAAGCTGAAGAAGTCCCCACACTTTCCCACCTCTAGGCCTGTGCTAATAGTGTACTTCCTTGCTTGGGACAGCCTTTCGTCCTTATTCCATGACACTCAGGTAAAATCCAAATTTATTTTTCAATGTCCCACTCTTCTTCCAGGCTCCCTCATTTATTTTCCCAATACACGTTGTAAAAATCATTTAAAAGTCTATCTTAATATCATATTTTAACATTTTTGAGTGGAGAGACCTTTCCATGATCATTTTTACAATATGCTACCTGAAGTAATTCTATTAAAATCCAAATTAATTTCCAAATATCTTATCTCTTAGACTGGGAAACTATCAACTAAGTATCTATATTTAAGGAGCTCATATCAAGTCATATTATATGGTTTATGTTTTTACTTAGAGGCTAGGAATTATTAATGTCATTTAAAGACAAGAAAATAAGAATACAAAAGAGATATTTGATGAAAATCAATTAATAAAATTGTAAGATATGTTGGGGTAGAATTCAGTACTGCTCATCTTTAGTGATCTTTTTGAGACTTACACTATCTAATATAGTAACCACAAGCCACATGTAACTATTTAAATTTAAGTTGACTAAAATAAAGTAAAAAGTAAAAATCAGTTCTTCAGTCACACTCGAAGTATTTCAAGCGTTTTTATAGCTTGTGGCTACTGTATTAGATAGCACTGATAGAGGACATTTCCATCATCAAAGAAAATTATTTTGAATAGCACTGTTCTAGCCCCCTTTTCCCCCTTATTACAATCTACTTGATTATGCATTCCCCTTTAAGAGAAGCTTCTGTTTCTTTCTTTCTTTTTTTATTTGCTGGTTTTGTTCTTTAGTGATTTTCATTTGCTTTTGCAAAGTAATGTTTGGTGTTTGGGCTGTGTCAAAATGAAGAAGCAGCCTACACTTTTCCAAATACCTTTTATAAACTGGCTTACCTTCTTCCATGTCCTCAGAATTTCTTTTAGTCCTGCTGCTTCTTAGCTAAGGTCATGCAAAGATGACTCACTTGCATGTGGTACTTTCCTTCTGGAATTAAGCAGTAAATTGTATGTTTCTATGTAAATCCATTAACATCTTAGTCATGAGTCTCTATGGTTCCAACTTTGCTGTTTCTGGGTTATCAGCAAGAGCCTGTATAAAGTCTAATTTTGCTCACACATGGAAGGAATACCAAAGAAACCTAAAGGCAGTTTTGTCCAGTTAAGAAGAACGAAAATTGGATGGGGAAAAAACCCAAAACTTCTGCTCCACCATACATTTCTCTCAAGAGGCTTCCCCCTTTTCATTCAGCATGCACACAAACACACACAAACATAAATACACACCAGAACTATGTGTTACTCTTGAAATGTGGACATTAGTGTCCACATAAAAGCTACAGGATACTTTAGTGTTAACGTGTCATTTGTACATTCTGAATAAACATACTTTCTCACTGCAATGTATAGGAACCCTCAACTTATTTTCAAGATAATGAAGTAATCCTCCTAACTCGGTACTACTTGTAAATTCTATACATAGTTCAATTATTATCACACACATTGTATTTGTTTGCAAAGTCATCCATTTGCCAGAAAATCTCTCCAACTATGCTGTGATTATTTTTAGGCCAGATGTACTCAGTTGTCTTTTTAACCACAGCCTATAGTACAATGCTTGGCAAATATTAAAAGTTCTGACATATCTAATCCATTCCTCAAGATCTGGGTAGTCCTGCCTTCCATGCCCCCAGTCACATTCCTCATCCAGCCTCATCAGCTCTGCCTGCATTACAGTGTTTCAGAATAAAAATATTCCTAGAAGCTGTATTCATCATCTGTCTTTCCTGCGATGGACAACTCTTTCTGTGCCAAATATACTCACTTCCACCACCCACTCCCAGCCTCACACCCCCCAGTCCAACAAGCCAGTAAAGGGCAATGAAGAATTCTACAATGTTGAGCCACCTCTTGTTGGGCATTGACTGAGGTGCAATTGGATTAGATTTTCACGATTGTTTTATTTCCAACCAGGAGCTGGAGACATGGAAGGCAATTCACCACCTCTCTTTATCCAAGATAAAAACCCAGCACCTTCCTGAAGTCCAAAGGGAGAACTGAGCAGGTTAGTGTTCCAGATCTAGCCCAAGGCAAAACTATGGTTTTTCCAATTATTGTTTTTTGTGGTTTTCTCTTTTTAACACCTTTTTCCTTATGCACAAGACTTTGAGCAAACTGAAGTTTGGGACTAATTGCAGTTTTTGAAGCCTCAAAGAATTAAAGACCCAATAAATTGCTAATAATGATGTTTCAAGCCAGGGGGTTATTAAACAGAGGATTTGGGGTGAACACAGGGTGCTACCCGATGGGGGCGGCCACCTACTCCACAGTCATGAGTCCTCCCTGACATGGCGGGTTTCAAATGGAGAAAAATCCTGATGACACAAATAATTCATTTAGCTTTGAGATCAGAGTCTAAAAGCTGTGGAAAGAATTTCACATTTTCCTCCAGAAAGGAAAGAATTACAGTCTGCTCAGTCTCCAATCAGGCCTTTTTATGACATATGGAACAACTAAGATCTTTTTTTCCACAGAGGCCAGTTTCCATTAATCAAAATTTTCAACTCCTATAGAAGAAAGCCCAACACATAATTCAAATAAGTGGTTAAACCAAAAATATGATGTGGTTTTTATTTGGTCAATTATGATTTAATGGATTAAGGCAGATTCTTGGGACCTCATTTATTTTTAATCCTTTTTATCAATAGAATTAGATCTATTACATGGCCAAACTGACTATATGAAATTGCTCATTAAAAAGATGAAAAACAATGAATGGGAGAAAAATTAATTAAAATGCCAGCCAAAAGATAGAGTCATCGATGTTAGGAAGCTCCAGGAAGTTTTCCTATCATATGTAGACTTTTTTCAAAAGTTTCCTTTTAAAAGGCTGGTATTGATCTTTTTCAGACAAAAGCAAATATATTTTCCCCAGGCCTATGCTATGTTTTCTAAAGTTATCTGATTTATTTTTTATTATTTTTCTTTCCTTGGTCTGTTTCTACAGCTTATCTCTATAACTCATAAAAAATACATGAAACTGTGTTGCAAATGTCTACTGACACCAGGTCAGTGCTTCTCTGAATTCGCTTTGTTCTCTTTGCTCTTCTTTATTTGTGACTGCTCTTCCTTTCATGTTTGGAGAGATGGTGTTTGAGCTTAATATTAAAAAGCAGAGATTAGAACTACAGCAGAGGACTGAAGATAGGGAAGAAGACCTAGATCTCAGCCAGAGCCATGTAGGCTGTGCATTTTTATTATGCTCATGTCTAGTCTGCATTGACAATCAGCAGAGGTTGTAACTTTATCAGGCACCTGTGTCTCTGCAGATTTGCGGCCCAGAGAAGCTGGACACACTGTAGTGCCGAAGAGAAGCAAGTAACAGATGGCTCTGACTCTCACTTGTATACTTAATATCCAAATTGACAACCTTAATGCTCTGGCTGTGTTCAGTACAGAAGATTATGGAAGCTAAATGTCTAGTTGGAACTAGTCTTGACAGGCAACTAAAGAATTGACATTGAGAGCATAACACTTTGGAGCATTAAGTGATTGTGAACAGCAGATAAGCATCCAGACTTGAGTCCATGTTCCTTTTAAACGGCATGGACTCCAAGAGCAGATGGGCAAGGGTTATGTTTTTACACATTTTGTATCTGTCTTAAACAACAGTATATAAATGCCCCAGACAATACATGCTTAAAATTGACAGTTACATAGAATTTGGAGAGGGCGGGTAGTGATGGTTCAACCAGAGAACAGAGGCTGGCCACATTCCAAGGAATTCACATTTGCTCAGCATCTGGGATAGTTTAAGGCTGATAGAAAATGGGAATGGATGTTGACAAAGGTAGGATAATATACATCAAGTTCAAAGATAATACAAACAAACCCAAATAACCAGTGATATTTTACATGAAGGAGAGAGGCTTTTAACAGCAATAGTCAGAGCCAGGACTGGACTCCCCTTTGAGCATCTAGACATTTGGGGAGAGGAAACCAACCGAATGTTCCAAACCTCTCTCTGTTGCACTGATTGAATCTGGTTGCAGTGACTCAGCCTCTGTCTGAAACAGAGCAACTCACCCTGCCTCCTCTTCTTCCTCTGCTCTTACATTAGTTTCAGAGTTAATTGTTTGGACCAGGGGAGTTATAGACAACATTTGAGCCACATATGAAAACCAGAAAGAGCACAATGATTTTGAGCTTTAGCTAAGTGTTGCCTTCATTTAGAAATGATCTGCCTTTCCTGAGCTATCATCCCCCAGGTGGTAGAACCTAGCATCTGTGGTGGGGATGGCTGAGCTCCACCAGAAAAGTCTCTCAGTTCTTGAATACTGAGTACATTTGAAGCACAAGACTTCTTTTGACTCTCTAAAATCTTTGTTGACTTCTCAGTAGGAATCCAAAAATAACTCCCAGTTCAAAGAAAAGGAAGGACATCTTTGGCTTTTTCCTTCCTTGCCAGATATTTGGACAGTTTGTCAGCACTGTGTCCATTCTTGGACTAGTTTAAAACTATGTCTCAAGGGTCACCTTTATCTAAGGGTCGAAAATTGAATTTGGGTGTTGATAAAGGAAAGTGATCATAGACATATATACATATCTTGCAAAGGAAGCATAAGGACCTAATATTTAATGAAATTGAAATAAAGTAAGATGAAATTTTAAATGATGATATTTTTCAACCCCTTTTTAACAGTAGGTGTTCCAAGAATCTTCAGGAAGTTATCTACTGAGCAGAGAGCAAGGTAAAGACTTGAGAAGATAAAAACTGCCAAATTGAGTCAGACTGTCTTATGCCCAACTTTTTTTCCCCCTTTTTCTTTTTTCTTTTTGGCCTTGTCAATAAGCAATATCTTGTAAGAAGGAAATTACTTCTTAAAACCAACTCTGAAAGATTGTAGATGTGTAACAACATAATTTCCCATAATCAAGTATGTATGACTTTAAATTCTTCAGTGTCACTGCTTGTGGTTTCATTTTCATGAGTTTATTATGCCCAGTTGAACAATTTTATCAATGTAGACAGCCAGGGGAAAACATTAAAAAAAAAATTCCTTTTATAAGCCTACATTTACTGATGACATTGAATTAATAAATGGTGTGCTTAGCCAGCATCTGGCAGTATAGAACAGTGGTTATCTTCCACCTGGTAAGCCAGGCTGTCTGGGATGAAAGCCTGGCTCTATCTCATCATAGTCATGACTATTGCTTTATCTCTTTGTGCCTAGTGTCCTCATCTATAAAATGGGATGAATAGTAGTGCCTCCTTCATACAGTGAGTGTAAGGATTAAATGCATTCACTTTTAAATGAAGAGTTTAGAATCGTGTTTTGGTTATAGCAAGCCCTTTATTATAGAATGTTGGAGTAGAAAGGTACTTTGGAAATCATCAAGTCCACTCCCCTCAATTCACACTTGAGATCCAAAATGGTAAAATGACTTGCCCCAAAGTACAGAGCTAGTTGATATAAGAGATGACATTAGAATTCTCATGTCCTAAATACCAGTTCAGTGACCATTATATAATGCTTTGCTGCTGCTTCCCTGGTCTGGGTAAGCTCAACAACAGTGTATCTGGTAAAATGTATTATTACTAATATTTGGAATCCCTTGACTTTGAGATGTTTTTAAAATAAATGTTTGGTGGTCACTATTGCAGAAATGTAAGTTTGGTTATTTACAGCTACAGATTATTCAAAAAACAACATACCTTTTTCATCCATCGGATGATTCACTGAAATTGAGAGTCCTTTCTGCTTTTGTTTTTCCACAATAGTCTATTTCCTCGGGACAGACTGAGCTAAAAGCAACACCTGGTATTCCCACACAAAACACCCTCTAAGGTTCAATGAGCGTCAAGGTACAGCTAATTGAAAAGACTTGCACAGTTTGAGTTGTTTTCTTCTCTCTCTCTCTCTCTCTCCCTCTCTCTCTTTCTCTCTCTCTCTCTCTCTCTCTCTCTCTCTCTCTCTCTCCAGGGGTTAGATCTGCCTCCATTCCACTGAATCTGCTGAGAACAGCTCTCTCCAGCACTTTCTCTTCCTTCTCATTCAAAAAGTTATTTGATCTGGAATTCTAGATCAGTGTTTCCAAAGTGAGTTCTTCCAGGATTACCTGGATTAGTTACCTGAAAAGATTGATAAAAAAATATAGATTACTGTCAGCACCATAGAATCAGTGGTTTGAATTTCTATGGGGGGGGGGCGGGGGATCCAGGAAAATGCACTTGTTACAAGTTTCTCCTGTTGATTCTAATGCCATAGAAGCTAGAGAGTTGCTGCCCTAGATTACCTTGATCTTGCTAATAAACACTGCATCGTGAAATTTTAAAGCTGTAATAATGTCCTTTAAAGTTTCTAGGTTGATCCATCTCTACTTGTTTAATTATGTTGCATTATACATTCCTTCTAGCGGAAAACAGTTTGGTTGTTCTGCATTAATGGACTGTAGCTGTGCTTACACAGTATTTCCTGATTTGAACTGCTGGGATGCTGATTATTGTTAGCTCTACCTTACAGAAGTACCAGGAAAGGCATCACTTGCTTTTAATGCTGACTGTTAGCATTCATGGTTTATTACCTTTAATGCCACATTTTTAATCACCCAGTGTAAAAGTTTCATTTGCAAAACACATTAAATCCCAGCTATACTCTGAATTGGAAATCAGTTGAAATTCCCACAGAAGTCATTCACATCCTTAAGAAAAGGATTAGTAAACATCTGTTTTTAAAGGAACAATTTGTATCATGTAGAAATACACATGTGTGAATGTTGCTACTGATAAGATAAACTTATGTCCAGGAGAGAAATCATTTCTTCCTCAATGTGAAAATGCTGCAGATGCACTGGAATTGATTATTGATGATGCTAACAGCACAACAGTTTAACATTTAGTGAATGTTTACCACATGTCAGGGGGTCGACTAAGTACCCCCTTTATGCATTATTTTATATAATCTCATAACAATTTTGTAGTTAGGAAACATTTCTCTCTCAACTTTTTTGAATGGTTAAAGAGGTCATGGCTCTTGACCAAAATCACAAAGCTGGTAAAGGCCAGAGACAGGAGTTGAACTCAGGTCCAGCTGACTGCAAAGCCAATGCTTTAAGCCTGCCAATCGGGTTCCTGGCTCTGCTGTGCTCTAGCTGACATTACTCACAAAGATAGGAGACAAAGACAAAATGGGATGTGGCCTTTGAGAATAGTGTCACTCTCAGGGGATTACTTTTTTGAAGGTTTTTAAAATAATATATTTTTTCAAACTTTTAATTGTGCAATATAGAAAACTGGAAAACACAAGAAGCAAAGAACACAAAAGTCATCCAGAGTCACAAGCAGCTTACTTGTGACTGTATACACACAACGGAGCACAAATTTTTATGTGGTCGAGATCAGGGGATATCTTAACCTGCCACAATCAGAAACATACCATCATGTGGAGAAGCATGGCTCTCCCTGGGGCGCAGCTGATGTGAATTTTAGAAGTTCTACTGCTAATTAAATATGTGGCTCTGTGCAAGTCATCTAATTTCTCTGGACTCCATTTGATCATCTGCAAATTGAAGGGTCCATAATCACCACTCTTCAAACTGTAAAATACTGTGAATTTGTACAGTTTCACAGAAAACTGGTCATAGGTGAGAGATGATTCTGGTTAGGAATCATTTGGCTGTACGGAATAGATACCCACTCAACCTTGTTTATTTGAAAGAGATTCATTGTAAGGAAAAATGGTTCTTCTTGTAGACAGAAAGTTTTGGAGATACAGTCATACTTCATAGGAACTGGAAGTCATTAATGGTTTCCTGTCTCCCTTTCTCTGCCTGGGGCCAAGTGATGGCCATTTCTGTTGTTGCTTCTTTGTTTTCTTCTGTGAACTGGCATCCTTCCCTCTGTTTGCTCATGGCTGGCCAGAGCTGCCCAACACTGACTCACCACAGCCTCCAGTGTCTCTTTCGAATTTTAAGAAGAGAACATCTAATTGGCTGAGCATGGGTCACATGCCTGCCATTGATCCAATTATCTGGACCAAAGGGATTGGCTGGGATAATGTGATACCTGATGCTGTCCCTACAAAGAAATGACTTATCAATTAAGTGGAGATTATATAACCTTTGTGAGGAATTGAGAATGAATTGCTAATGGATTATATAAATGGCTAGCACTACGAAACCAACAACACTTTTAAATTACTTCCTATCATTCTGATTCTGTATCTTTTGATACTATTTTGTTCCCTTTCTTTCTCAGTGCACTTATATTGCCTTCCATCCCAGTCTTTTCAGATCTCCCTGGTGTCTTCCCTTCCTCTAGTCATCAGAATTTCTCATTTATTTGAAGTGCCTAAGGCTGGTTTTCAAGGTAGCAGCAAAATAAATTTAACAAATAATCCTACCTAGAGTTAAATAAATAGATTGTCATTATTTACTAAGTGCTTATTATGTGACAAACATGGTGCTAAGCCCTTCACACATATTATTTTATTCACTCCTCACTGCAAATGCACAAAATAAACATTATTAATGTATTTTTTACATCTAAGGAAATCAAGATTCTGTGTAGTTAAGTAGCTTGTATGAGCTCACACATCTGGTAAATGGAAGAACTGGGATTCAAATACATTTCTCACCCTTCAAAGTCTAAACCACTATGGGCTGTGGCTGCTGTCGACATGATATGTTACTGAAAGGAGTGCTGCAGCTGGCTTATACTGGCTTGCAAGAGCCAACCACTAAATTTTCAGGAATTTGAGAGCCAGTTGTTAAATTCAGCCATTTTGAAAGTTTAAATTATAAACACAGTCAAATAAATTAATAAAGGTAATAAATTCTCAGAACTCACCACTTTCTAATTGTTTGACTAAATTTTAATGTTATATATGTACCTGAGTTTATATCTACTGTATCTGTGCATGAAAATCCTATATAATGATGCAGTACTGCACAGCTCTTCTCAACCACATTCATGAATATTGGCGGCTTGAAATCATCCGTTGTAAGAGTATTTACACCACAAAAATTGGCAAATGCCCCATCTAAAGGCATTCTCATTTAAAAAAAAAAAAAAAATGAATAAACAGACAGCTGTGCCTGCCACACAAAGTCCATCTGAAGCCTGAATTTGGCTGGTAGGCCACAGTTTGTGACCTCGACTTTAAAGGAATGCATCCCTAATGGATGAATCTCAAGCAGTCCTGCCAGAGTATTCTCTTGAGGATAGACATCTGATACAGCCACACATCTGGTCCATCATGACTCTGTCTTCAGGAACCATCAATAGCTTGTTGTCCGGACAAAAAAGGAGTTAAATTAGTCCTAGCCAATGGCTGCCTATTGCCTAAAGCAGAGGACTTTTTGAGGCCTGACTGAGGTTTCCTGTCCTGCACAGCCAGGTATTTGTTTTGGCAGATGTGGAGTCACCACAGTCTGCAAAAGTCTGGCTTGGCTCCCTGACTGAAGAACCAGTGAGCAAGGAAGAGTTTCCCCTGACCCAAGCATTAAATCTTCACTTGTCCAATGCAGTGGTACTTTTGAGATGCATATTGCCTTTGCATCTGTTTTAGACTTTGTTTATTCATTTGTTCTTCTTTCTAGGTCATTGGGAAACCAAAGAGAAGAGGGTCTTGCAGCTGCAGGAGATAAATATGTGATGGGGTGTGTGGGTGGTCATTTAATGTTGCTTTCTGGGCTGAAATGATGCTGGTTTCTTATGTTGTCTGTGGAAGTACCAATTATCCTTCTCTCTGTGACTGAAGTAGTTATTTTTGGTAAAAGGCTATTAAGTCTTTTGAACAAGAACATTTTGGGGACCCTGGGGTTGGTTAACTATGTTTAGATCACTTGCTCTGTGCTTGGACAAATCTCCCAGCCTTTTGTTTTCTCTCTTGTTAAACTGAGAATGATAGAGTGACTTGTCATTTTGTAGATAATTGAAACAAAAAGGTTTTTTAAATTTCTGAATTGCTGGACTATTTTTCCATATCCCAATACACATTTTAGCACAGGAAAAAATATCTATCTAGTTAAACAATTACCCGATTACTGCTAATTAATCTTGTCTTTGAACACTGCATTTTATCTATAATACATCCAAAGTTTTAGTGCAGGAGCCATACCCTCAGTTTGCTAAATGTTTCTGTGTTCTGGTTATCAGTCCCAGCCAAAATTATGGCATATTTTTTGAAGTTGTGAACCTTTGGAGGGTTTCTTTTCTTAGTATTTCTAAAATGTCTCTTCACTTTACCTTGCCATATGAGTTCATTAGCAAATAGAATTTTTCAGATACATATTTTTACTGTAATCTCACTATGCTTTATGAGGAAAACTCTAAAGAAATCTTAAGCAGTGTTCCTGCTTTGTGTTGTTGAGTACAACAGTTTACATGAAAAGTTAATTATCCCCCAAAATGCAGTGCATAATCACAGTCAAGTAACAGGATAGACCGTCAATGTACAGAAGAATCTCTTTTTACCATCCACTTACCCAACTCTTTAGATTAACTGCAGCTCTCCATTCCTCTGTAAAATACTTTTGCCTTTGCCATAGGATGCTGCCTGCCCAACAGCTAGCTGGTCACTCTCTAGTTCACCTGCACCCCCCCTACACACACACAATCTCTGGCCAGTTGAGTAGCATACTGACCAAGCATGTTTGTTTCAATCTGTCAATGGTATTTTTAAATTAAGATTGCCTAATATAAATCAATCAAATATGGGGACATAAAGAGAGTTTATGAGTTTTCCTATGGATATTCAAGTGAATGCTTTATAAAGACCTGGTAAATGTGAATGGCTAAAAATAATTATTGATAAATTAGGCATTGCAAGAAAACTTAAAGATTAGGGGGATATAAGCATAAAAATTTAAGACGCATTTGCACTCAAGATACTTGAAACGTTCTTGCTCCACTTTAAAGAAACCAAACCTGGGAATCATGAAAGACACATAATGAGTGTGTCTTATGCAAGAAAGATGATATAGAATTCCTATAAGCAGACTTATAATCAAAGAGAAAAAATGGCCCTATATCAAAAGCTTGGTGAAATATTGTATAGTTTTTTTAAAGTTAATTAAATTGGAATACTTATGAAGTGTATCATTGTTATGTTTCCTTCTATAAGCATTCTTTTTTTGTTACTGTCATTAACGAATCAACTACTGGTTCCAATCTCATCAGATAAAAGAACTTCTACTGTATTGAGAATTTGGAAAAGGAAGAAATCAACTGGTATTGCAAGAGTTGAGAAATTGACCTTAAATTATTGGTATGATTTTTTTCAGTGTAATGAAGCAGAGGGACATTCTCAAAAAGAGAATAAGCATATTGATGGTAGGAAAATGCAAAATTCAGTGCATGAAAGTTAAAAGCTATGTAAAAGAATAAATAGAGGGGAAGAAAGCTAAGAAGAGGTTTTTGGACAGATCTAGAGGAGCTCAAATGTCAAAGTTTAAGGGACCTGCTTTTAGGTAGTATGCAATATTGAGCCATTGACTATTTTTGATTAGGACAGTGAAATTATAAAAGCAAAATCTTATAGGGATTTTTCTGACAGTGGTTCACAAGGTGAGATGGATCCTCAATGTCAAATATATTATTTCTTGGTGCAAACCTGGAGAAATTGTATTGCTTGCCTGGAACACTGTGATAAGGAGTAAGATGTTGAGACTGACCTCACTGAGAAGAGTTCTGTGT
Organism: Cabassous unicinctus; assembly: GCA_029593785.1. NCBI lineage: Eukaryota > Metazoa > Chordata > Mammalia > Cingulata > Chlamyphoridae > Cabassous > Cabassous unicinctus. The sequence continues at coordinate 22,759 of JAQZBX010009696.1, read as the reverse complement.
TCTGTTAATGATGCCTGAAATGGGCAAAGGTATGGAGGTTTCAGCATCTATGCCTTGTGTTTGTCAACCCTGAGTCAGATTAACGGAGAGACAGTGGAAGTAGGTAAACCAGTGCGATGTTTTGCAAATGAATACTAATTTGGTTACCCGGGTAAAATTTTCTGTAGGTGGAAATTTTAAATTCTTTTTGAGATGGAGTCAAGCAGGATACTTTGCCTTATTATTGACATAAGATCATAATTAGAATATAGCCATAGAGAGCACAGAATTTAAAGTAAGACAGAATTCTGTTCAAAATTTAGACCTGCGATTGGCTAGTTAAATAATTTGAGACAAATAACCCTGAACTCTCTGAACATTTATTTACTTAGATTTAAAAATGGAACTGTGCTACCTAGCTCATAGTTACAAAATATTAATATTATAAAAAGCTTTAAAGAATTTAGCATACTTTCTATCAGGAAGTACCCAGGAAGTGATATTCATGATGTTTAAAGCATGATCAGTAAAATTCTGGCTTGAAAAATATTTTTGCGAATTTTTGTCTCATTAAGTGCTGCCCTAAAAATGAAAATCCATAAAATTACTGTTCTAATAGTTTTCTAGGCTCTTAGACAAAGATTAAATCTGAACTGTCTCTAAATAGAAGAATAAATTAAAATCCATATTTCTATATCTTTGGAAAAGAGGCCCAGACATTTCTTTTTCCAAAAGAAACTAGAAATTATAAAATTCTCCCTGTATCTGGTCCACTGTTTGCCCATCATTATGGAAATAATCAAAGGGTTCATAAAAGTGGGCTTATTCATGGCTCCAAAGCCATGGTCTGAACTGCAGGGTATTGGTACAGCAAACACAGACATTACAATATATTCCTTCGCCTAGCTCTGCCCAGTGGACAGTGATTTTTTTTGGCAACACACATGCAAACACCGGGCATCCTTTCTACAGGATTTCAGGATTTGTTAGTGAGAAGTTGTGAGGTTCATTTACAATTGGATTTTGGCAAACTCTTGGCAGAAAATTTCTTTTCAAAAAAGTACAGAGCTCTTCATTTGGCAGAACTCTTTAATATGTAGGCTTGTATTTCCTGTCTTCTAGTTTCTTTTAAAAATAAATAATGTTGTAGAAACACACACATACCCATTCATTAAGCACTTTGAAGCAGCAGACTGTGGTATTTCCAAACAAAACATCGCTTCACCAATATGGTTAACTGTCTCAAACAAAGTCTCCTTTCTATGGAATTCTACCAACTGACATTTGAGGCTGAAAAGCCAAAAGAAAAAACAAAAAACAAAAAGGTCCTGGCTAGTTGTATAGTGTGTTGTTTGTGGTAGAAAAAGACTTAAACCAACTTAATCATGAGTCATCACATTATTATATTCTGATCTTTATGCACTGACTGGACAGACTTTAATGTCTAGGACCTAAATGTCTTAGAAATGCTTTCTTTTCAGATCTGCTTCTTCCCTACATATTCATCTCTGAACCTGCTTGGAAGTGGTAAAGTTTCGGATGCAGTGTAAAAGTTATAAAGCTGAGATATAGACATAGACATTATTTACAGCCATGAACTGAATCGTTAAGATCATTATCTCCATTATTGTTGGTTATTAAAACACAGCTGATTCCAACTCTCCAGGTACTTAAAAATAGGGAATGGGTTAAAAGAACAAATATGGGAACATTCTTTCATGAACTATAAGAAGAATATGATACTAATACAGGGTGTCTTTAACTGGGTAGGTTGGGGAAAAATACACCAAATATATGATCTTGGCTATAGTTAGTAGTAATGTTTTGATGTTGCTCTTTCATAGTTTGTAACAAATTGTTTCACAACAATGCAGGGTATTGGTGGTCGGGTGATGTATGGGAGCTCTGAGTGATAATATGCATGTTTGTTTTGTAAGTTCACAACTTATACTATACACTTATGTTTATGGATGTTCATGTATGAATGATAAACTTCAATAAAAAAAAGTTTGAAAAATGTTCAGGGTTCCTTTTTTGAATGATGGAAATATTTGGGTAATGGACGGTGGTGATAGTAGCACTACATTGTGAATGCAATTGAAAGCACTGAAATATATATCTCTATATGATTAAAAGGGGAAATGTTAGATTGTACATGTGGCAACAAAATAAATTAAAAAAAAAAAAAATCCACAGAACTACGCTACACAAACAGGGAACCCTAAGTTAAACCATGGACTTTGCTAGTACAATTATAAAAATTTGCTACCATCAATTGTAACAAATGTACCATACCAAATCAAGGTGTTGGTAGTGAGGTGGTTTTAGGGTAACCCTGTATTTTATGCCTGACTGTTCTGTAAACCCATAACGTCTCTAAAAAAGAAACAAATTTTAAAAATACATCAAAAAGTCTGACATCTGAAATGCTATTGCATGGAATTAAGCATCAGGTAACTGTCAAAAAAAAAAAAAAAACAGTGACCATCCATAGAATGAAAATTTGAGAAACCTTCTTCCTTTGCAAAGTGAGTCAAAGGAAACTCCAGTATGAGATGCTTTGCCCCCCACTTTCCAAAAGGCACTGAAAGTGCACCCAGCAAAGATGCCCTGTCAAAATGATTTAAAGGGAGGAAAGAAAGTTGCTGGAGGGGAATTCATACTCCAGATCAAAAACACAATTTTAAGTGGTCTCCTCTGGTGGCCTATGTTGAGACATGCAACAGCCCAGGCTGCTGTTTTTCTAAAAGGTTAAATTTCAAAAGGAGGAAACAATAGCAAACAGGCTGCCAATTTACTCAGCAATGTCACAACTGGCTAGAGATCTGTTCATAGAAAAACGGCTGATTTACAAATTCCTGGATCTGCTGTATGCTTAAATAGTAACACTTCTTAGGAAACTTTAGAACTCAAGTGTCACCTTTAACTAAAGGGTAGACACAGCCTTGCCAAGTACATTGGGCCTTTGCCCTGTAAATTACTCACCCTGGGAAAGCTATTGTGAACTCATCCTGTGATGCCATGAGCAGACCCCAGTGCCAAAAGATAGAGAGTGGGGTTGATATTTGATGCATCTCTGTCCGGGGTATATTGGAGGGGGGTGTTTACGGCACAATTCCAAAATAATAATCATAGCCCAGACAGACTATTCCAAATTTATCTTTTATTCAGGCACTAAGGGCTGGTTTGGGAAGGTGAGCTGGCTAGACCATGGTCCGGTTTCCTGTCCATAAGTGGAAAACTCTGCTGTCTGGCAATGGTAGCGACAAGGAAGCAACCTCAGCATGCTGAAAGAAGAGAGAAAGGCAGGAGTCACAGATCAGGACTCCTGGAAAGATGTGTTGGGAAAGGAAGGAGGAATACGGAGCTAGAGACAAGTAAAAGTGTCATCCAGTAATTCTAAAAACTTAACAAGAGTCTCTCAGACTTTAAATATCTGTATACCCCAGGCAGTGTTCCACTCCAGGAAGTAGAAATTTTCCTAGCTCTGAGCTGCAAGTAGGGTCCAGGATCTAGCTAGAGAATAAGTTTTAAGCAAAGATTTCAGGACTGGATCTATGAAAATATTAAACATATTTTTAAGAAGGGAAATAACAACCCTGAAATGTATACTCCTTCAACTGTAAAAGTACTTAAGTTGTCATCTTAAAAATGTGTATGTAAATGCCTAGAAAAGCATAAGGCATTTTACTAAAACCTGCATGATTATTAACTGTAGTGTATGCAGTCATTTTATATATTAATATATATGGTTATCATTTATCTATCTAATCTATTTACCCATCCATCCATCCATCCATCACATCCATCCATCCATCCATACCCATCCATCCATCTACATACCTACCTTCCTATCTACCCATTTTCCTAGATTTCTTTGGAAACTATAGTCTGCAGGTTCTGGAGAATCACTCAGTAGTTTCTAATAAATCTCTGTTATTCATCCAGATATAAAAATGTATATGGTGATAGAGCACAAGCCCAAACAATTTCCTTGCTGACTGTATTATGGCCAGCTTCTGTAAATAATAAAATAAAACTAACATTTTGTGTGTGTGTTTCTCACACACCAGTCTCTACACTTAGCATTTTACATATATCATGTCATTTAATCATTATAAGAATCCTAATGAGATAGGTCCCCAGTATGATCACCATTTTCACTTGAGGACACTGAAGCTCAGAGAAACCACTTGACCAAGCCCTACCAAGTGTAATCAGTGTAATGTTTCAAGTGATAAATTATTTCACTCCAGGTTTATTCAAATCAATTTAGTAATTAATAGTGTTTTAAATGGTTCCTCATATTTTCTGAGGAAGAGGTTTTAAAGGAGTGAGGTAAGAAAAAAACTTGCCTGAAAAAGCAGGTTGGTGGACTGGAGCATTCTGGAGAGTTCTTGGGCTTTGGAAATAGCCTGGATTTGCTTCCTGCTCTGCAATTTACTAGCTGCATAATCTCAGGAAATTTATTGATATCTTGGAAATGGATTACTTTTTTTTTATTAATATTGTCAAATTAATGTATAACTAATACTTGCTTTACTGATTCCCTTTGATTTGTTATGTAGGTGATTATTTTATGGCCATAATTGATTCTAGAACTAACTTTGTTGTCCAGAAACACTAAGAACTTGTTATCCTTTTTTTTTTCATCTTTCATAACAAGCAGGGTTTTTTCCAGATACAAAGCTATTTCAAGCTGTTAAACATCATGATACCAATAACTATACACCAGAAATGCTTTTGGTTATTGTTCACAGCTAGCTATAATTAATTAATGCTCTTAGGTTACAATAAGGGAAATATGAAATTTCAAGAAAATATCTCATGAAAAATGGTTTAAATTTTCAATAATAATATTTACCAGGAATAATTGAATCACAGTGACACTGAAACTAAGTCATTTCTTATATTTCTTGGGTTACTTCTTATATTTCCTTACGCAATTTAATCAAATGCTACCTCATTTATCATTTTTAATTTAAAGAATTGCCACTCCCATTTCTCTAGTTCCATAAAGAGTTCAGAAAACATTGCTCAAAAAATGCCTATTTATACTGAAAAGATAAATAGGGCACAATTTCTTCTTTACCAGGGCTTAAGGGTATGGACCTTACCAACAAGTAATGATGTGCTTTTTCAGTATAAACAGTCATGTTCAAAAGATGGGGCATTTTTAACAAATGCCCCAGGTAATTCCCATGCATATTGAAAACTGACACCTGCTTGTCTAGGTGGTAGGATTTCTGATGTTTGGAGGATGCTCCCGCAAGTTTCATTGCCAGCTCTCCTCCCCACTCTCTCACTCTTAAAGAGCCTTTGCTCACCCTGAGTCTGATTCAGAGTCCCACAGCCCCTGTCCATGGTAAATTGGAACAGGAATGGACCCCTGTCTTAGCTTGCCATCTGCTATGACAAGTGCACACAGTGGGTTGGCTTAAACAGCAAGCATTTATAGACACACAGTTCTGAGGCTAGAACAAATCCAAAATCATATAAGCAAGATCTTGCCTCCAGGTATCTCTGCCTCCACGCACATAGTACTCATTCCCCTTGTATCTGTTTCTGTTGACTTCCAGCTTCTGGCTTCTCTCTGTGGCTTTCTCCTTACTTCTGGCTTCCAGTTTCTTCTTACTTTTTTAAGGCCTCCAGTAATATGGAGAAAGTCCCACCCCCATTCAGTTTGCCACCACTTAACCAAAAAGAAAAGCTTCAAAAGGTCATATTTATGGGAGTTCACATACACCAGGAATGTGGATTAAGGTAAAGAACATGTCTTTGTTGGGGTACAGAATTCAATCTACCCACCCTATACCAAAATGGGCCATTGAGGGACTGGTAAATTGGCCTGCATACCCAAATCTGGTCAGTCTTTGCTGGGCACTGGAATTGAGGTGCAATAGAAAACAAGTGTATTCATTTGATTAGAGATTAATTTTCTAGTCACAAAGTTGGAAGTAAAAAATGTATGTGTATATATACACATATATATAGATGTAGATATAGAAATAGTGATAAGTAGATATAGTTATTATGATGGTTAGACTATTGTGTCAACTCGGCCAGGTAATTATGGCCAGTTGGTTGGTCAAGCAAGCACTGGGTTAATTGTAATACAAGGACATTTATGGGCTTTAGCCATCAGTTAGTTTACTGTATAGATGGCTGATTACATCTGCATCAATCAGAGAGATTGAGGCAATGAATGACGCTTTATCCAATCAGTTGAGTGCCTTAAAAAAGGAAGTGATTTCAGCTTTCAGAGAGAATTTCCCAGCTGTCTTTGGACAGCCAACATCTCCCAGAAACTCATCAAGGACTTTCATCGGAGCCCCTGGTTTGCAGCCTGCCTGCAGAACCTGGACTTGTGCATCCCCACAGTCACGTGAGAGACTCATAAAATCTCATGCTATTTACGGATATCTCTTGTTGATTCTGATTCCCTAGAGAACCCTGACTAATACAGTTATAGCTAGGCAGATATAAGTAGATGATGTAGATATAGAAGTTTTTACAGAGAACACACTCACACGTGTTCCTAATGCCCCCCAAACCAGATAGGTAAAAAGGAAAGAATATTTACCCAAAAGAGGAGTAAAGACTTCTAACTACTACTTACCAGACAGATTATAGAGTATATGTTAAAAATGGAGGGGAGTGGATGTGGCTCGTGTGGTTGAGCTCCTGCCTCCCAAATAGGAGATCCCAGGTTCAGTTTCCGGTGCCTCCTGAAAACACACACAAAAGCAAACAAGCAAAACAAATGAAAAAAACCAACTCAGGGAAGCTGATATGGCTCAGAGTGGTTGAGTGTTGGCTCCCCACATACGGGGCCCCAGGTTCATTCCCTGGCCCTGGGTACCTAAAAAAAAAAAAAAAAAAAAGATATAATATTTAGACTTAATTTAGAGCACCCCATATTACATTTAAAGCCTACAGCCTTCAACTGCTTTAGCAGTCAGTGACCAGGGGCAAAAACTTTGTTACAAGGTGGCAGGTAGAACTGGGGAGCAAACTCTTAAAAAAATACTTTCCCAGAGCCCCTTACAAGGCTCCAGGACAGAGATGTCACATTTGGCCTATGAGCTAAGAAAAACTGAAAATGACAGTCTGCGTAAAGAAAGAATTAAACCAACGTACAAAGAGAAACTTATCCTGGCCTTGGGTTATATGAGATATACTTCTTTCTCCTAATAAATCCTTTCCTTTAAAACTTTTTTTCCCATATTATAGTGTATGTAGTGTTATGGGTTTTTTTTGCAACAAAATAAATAAAAAATAAAAATAAATAAATAATCCCTAAACAAATAGCTGGTAGGCAAAAAAAAAATTGGACTATTAGAGCATTAATTTACAGAGCACTGATGTCTGAAATTCTATATTTGTTTTTTGTGATTTTCATGTCATTTTTTATTTCATGTCATATACTTTATTTTTGCTCATTCAAATATAAATATTTCTGAGAATAATAATAATCCCATAGGGCCCATATATCATAAATAAATACCTTCCATAACTACCCTCCATAAATACCCTCAGGATTATATCTTAATTTTTCTTGTGAACAGATTTTGATAGGGAAACAAGTGTCTGGTGTGGGATAAGGGATTTAAGCCAATACTACAATAATTGCTGCCAACTTCCCCTCCCATGGCTGTTCCTGCTGCTCTAATCCTCATAATGATAGAGATGATTATAACTCTGAGAGCCTCTTTTAAGTGTTTTCTATATGGCAGGGACTGAGGTATGCAATTTATATACATTAGTGTATGACTTTCTCACCGTAACCATATGATGTTGGCCTTATTATCAACATTTTACAGATGAAGACTTGGAAGATCAGAGAGGTGAAGACAGTAGCTCAGAAAGAGCTGAAATTAGAACCTTCGTCTGTCTGTCTGATTTGAGGTTTGTGTTTTTAACCCAGGGTATGACTAAAAAGGAGGGGTAATTGAGATGAGGTATAGAGATTAAAAAAAAAAAGATGTGAATGCATATGAAAATATTTATACAATTTAACTTTTTACCTAGGACTCTCTTTGATAGGAAATTAATTACTATTTAACATTTATAATCCATAACAATATGGACCACATTAATGTGAAAAGACCATATTCTTATTATACATAGATATAGATATATAATAATATACACAATGTCACATTTAACTAAATACACCATTCTCTAGTTCAGGTTTCCAGTAACTCTCTGGAAACCATAAGATCATACAGTTTTGAAGAATTTTTGCCCATTAGAATTCTTGCTAACAGCATATAGATAGGTAGTAAAAGGAATAAGAAGCATTTAATCAAAAAATGCTTAGGACAGATAAAATTTCTTTAAGATGTTAAGTATATATAATTCATTATTTTTCTTTTAAATCAACTTAAGCCTATCCCATGACTTTAATTGGAAGACCCTATCTGCTTAATCAGGCTGCACAGAGGTACCTATCAAGGGTGAAAACTCCACTTGAATACATTTAACTCTATGGAGTAGACCATTTCTGTACTATTACAATGTGAAATATTATCCTGGTGCATATGTACAGGATTGTATGCTCTTTAAAGTTACCTTGCCTAACATACTGATTAAAAATAAGCTTGTTCATGTTTGAGAAATATTCTAAAGTGGCAATCTCATGCATGAAGTCTTTTTAAGAATGAAAATAAAATGACTTTTCCCACCAAAATGCCTGGTAGAGAAAACAATTTCTTAAGTTATGTTCTGTATTTTGAGGGATGTGATGATTAATTTAGAGTTCATCAGCACAGCCTAATCCACTACATTATAAACTATGAGCACCTAAGGAATTGTTTTCCAAACTCAAATTAGGAAATGAATGCCTAAAAACTTATGTAATTATTTGGACAGTTCAACAACCCATGTATGTTGTCATATGACCCATTTGGTCAGAGAATAATTTATATTTTAATAATATAAAATGGTCAGATGGTCTTGATTACATTGTCGTCCCTTCACCATTTTACTTTCTGCCTCTGGCATTCCAGTTTTTAGATAGAAAAGAATCACTACACTGTAGTCCTTACTATTTGGAACTTTACTCACTTAGAATAAAATGGAAAATTGTCAATTGCTCAGTTTATAAACAAAGTGTAAATTTCCTAACTGGACAGTTCACATCAAAAGCAGATAGCTGGCATGAGTAGACTGGTCAAGGTTTCATATTAACCCAATCAACTAGGCAATTAGGAAGATCTGGCCAACAAGTTCTGGCAACTTGCCTACAAAAAACAGATTCAATGCACCAATATGGTTGAAAAGCATTTAAAAATAATTACATATAAACATGCATTTTGCAGACAAGATAGACTAGGATATGATTATTCACCTCACCAAATGGTGATTAACTCTTCATTATTTTCTTAAATAGTGCTATTTATTGCACAATATATGACCAACATTTGATTACATTCCCAAAAGTCTGTCTTTAACCACAATTTTCAAGGACTACAACCATTAAAAAGTTATTTGTGTTATTTCTTGTAGAAGTGTCTTATACATATTATCCAAACAAGATGAAGACATATGGTCTTCAAGTAATATGGGGAAGGAAAGAAGATTTTGCTGTGATCCCATCTTTAGACTGAGGACCTAAGGGTATGAGAGAATAAACAATACTTTACTATATATGATCTCTAGGGTAACAGGAAAGTAAGCCTGAACTGTAATATAAAACTAAGCAATGTACCTGACACATTTCCTAAGATTATTCCTGCCATAAGATTTGAAAAAAGGAATGGCACCAGGAACGTCCCTCCTTCATAGATACTGGATTGTCTTACCATAGGAGATGACATCTTAGCACCCACCACCTAGACTATTAACCCTTGAAATTCAAGACCAAGAGAGTAAGGATAAGAGAGAGAGAGAGAGAGAGAGAGAACAGCTAAGATTTCACTGTCCCAACATGTCAAGCTCCTCTAGTCTTGTGTTTCCATTTTCCTGACTAAGATCCCATATTTCTCCAGTGGTTTTCCCAAGAGGCAGTTCATCCTACAGGCAGTTAGTAACCAGCCAGAGTTATCTAAATCACCTGTTTGGGGGGCCCAGGAGACCAGAAGCACATCCTGTATCATCCTTGGAAGAACAGAAGGATGAGACTACTTATCTGCAGTAAAGATTCATGAGCAGAGTACTCCATGCCACAGAGGCTGGTGTCCATCCCCTGCTGGCGGTGCAAGATGCCTTGGAATCTATTACCTGGCTGGAGTTGGAAGCTCCATTTCCCAAAAACAGGGAAGGAAGAGACAGTAGGGCACTGACTTCAGCTACTGGTTAGTAAATTCATCTGACTAAAGTCCAATCCTAAGAACAACTAAACTTTGAACCTGTCCAAGTCAGAAAGAGGCCAGTAGCCTCAATTTTAACTCCACTCCTGGCATGAGGGGAAGCATAGCAGATTGAAAATCACAGTGATGGTAGGGACTGGTTTCTTTCCACCCAGTTGGATTGCTGCCCTAGCCTGGGCTCTAGCCTCACCTCTGGCAGGGAGAAAGCTGTAGGGACCAACACCACCCTTTCCAGGCAACTGTAGTCACTTTTGGCCCACAAGAACTAGATTTTTGGGCACCAATGTGGCTACATCCCTGCCCCTAATAGGACAGGATGTGGGGGCAGTATTTTCTCAGCTTCTCTGGGCAACTGCAGGAACTTTTGGCCTGCACAGACTAGATTATTGGACACCTGTGGCTCCATCCCCACAGGAATATTTGAGGCAGTGTTTCCTCAGCCTCTCTGAACAACTGCAGTTGCTTTCAGCCCACATGGACTAAATTTTTGGGCAAATCAGTGGCTATAGCTCCATCCCAAATAGGACGGGGGGGCGGGGGGGGGGAGGTGATTCCTTAGCCCCTTCAGGCAACTGCAGCCACTTTTGGTCCACATGGAATAGATTGTTGGACATCTCTGTGGCTCCAACCCCCACCCTGACAGGGCAGGAGGAGGGACAATGCTCCTTCACTCTCCCCAGGCAGCTGCAGTCACTGTCATCCTGCACGGAAAAGATTGTTGTGCACACCTATGACTCTATCCCCAACCCTGGCAGGGGAGGAAGGTAGGCAGTGCTTCTTCTGGGCAACTGTGGTCGGTTTTGACCTGCTTGGCTTAGATTACTGCCCACAGTAATCATCGCCACCGCAGGCAGGGGGGAAGGGGTGAGGAGTTTCAACAGGCTCCCTGGGCAACTACAGATGGGCTTTGTCTGCATGACTTGGATTACTACATGCAGCTGTGGCTCCATCCTTACCCCTGGCAGGGGAGAATGGATTACTACACACAGCTGTGGTTGCATCATTACCCCTGGCAGGAGAAAAAGGTGGGAGAAGCCTTGTTGGTTCCTGGAGCAATGCAGGCAGCATGCCATGGCTTATAGTACCAACTGCATCTTCAGCTCCTGCTCCACAACCACCAAGGAGAAAGGGCAAGAAACAGGTGAAAAAGAGCTGAAAAATTCAGATTGGCTAAACATGAGCCACTATAAATTTCCAAATTAAGTTGAACCAAGTATCAAAGAGGGGTTATAGCATAAAGCCAATCAAATAGAAAGCCCTAGACTAAAGAGAGAAACTGAGCCCAGAATAAATACATCAAGTAAATCAGATGCCAAGACACCAACAAAAAGTTACAATCCATACTAAGGAACAGGAAGATATGGCCCAGTCAGAGGAAAAAGCTAAGCCTCCAGATGATATAAAGGAGTTGAGACAACTAATCATAGATGTTCAAACAAAATTCCTTAATAAATTCAATGAGATGACTAAAGAGATTAAGGATATTAAGAAGACACTGGGTGAGCTCATAGAAGAATTTGAAAACATACATAGAAAAATAGCAGATCTTATGGGAATGACAGACAAAATAAATGAAATTGAAATACACTGGAGGCATATAATAGCATATTTGAAGAGACAGAAGAAAGGATCAGTGAACTTGAAGACAAGGCCTCTGAAAATGAACATAAAAAAGAACAGATAAAGAATGGAAAAAAATTGAACAGGGTTTCAGGAAACTGTATGATGGCAAGAGATGTGCAAACATACATGTCATGGGTATCACAGAAGGAGAAAAGAGGGAAAAAGGGCAGAAGGGATATTTAAAGAAATAGAAACTTTCAAAACCCTATTGAAGGATGTAGATATCCACGTCCAAGAAGCACAACATACTTCCATCCAAATAAATCCAAATAGACCTACTCCAAGACACATACTAATCAGAATGTCAAATGCCAAAGCTAGAGAATTCTGAGAGCAGCAAGAGAAAAGTTATTCATCACAGACAAGGGATATCCAACAAAATTAAGTGCTGATTTCTCATCAGAAACCATGGAGGCAAGAAGGCAGTGGTATGATATATTTAAGATACTGAAAGAGAAAAACCGCCAGCCAAGAATCTTATATCCAGCAAGATTGTCTTTAAAAACTGAGGGTGAGTTTAGAATATTCACAGATAATTAGAAACTGAGAGAGTTTGCAACCAAGAGACTTTTCAGGAAATACTAAAGGGAGTGTTATGGCTTGAAAAGAAGAGACAGGAGAAAGAGGCTTGGAAAAGAGTCTAGAAATGAAGATTGCATCAGTAAAAGTAACTAAGGATCAAAAAGAGTGGTGAAAATAAAATATGACGGTAAAACCCAAAAGTCAAAATGGGTGAAGTAAGAACTGCCTTTACAGTAATAATATGTGAATGGATTAAACTCCCCAAAGACTGGCAGAATGGATAAGAAAATATGAACCATTCATATGCTATTTCAAGAGACTCCCCTTAGACCCAAGGATACAAATAGATTGAAAGTGAGAGGCTAGAAAAAGATATTACATGTATGCAGTAACCAAAGAAAAAGCTGGAGTAGCTATACTTATATCAGATGAAATAAATTTTAATAGTACAGCTGTTATTAGACAAGGACATTATATATTAATGAAAGGGGCAATTCACAAGGAAGAAATAACAGTCATAAATGTATATGTACCTAACCAGGATGCCCCAAATTACATAAGGCAAACACTGGCAAATTGAAGAAAGAAATAGATGTCTCTACAATAATAGTTGGAGACTTCAATACATCACTCTCATCATTGGCTAGAACACCTGGGCAGAGGATCAATAAAGAAACAGAAAGCTTGAATAATATGGTAAATGAACTAAACCTAATAGACATATACAGAACATTGCACCCCTAAACAGCATTATACAGTCTTCTCAAATGCTCATGGATCTTTTTCCAGGATAGCAGAAAGAATGAAATAATAAACATCAGAGCAGAAATCAATGAAATTGGGAACAAAAAAAGCAATAGCGAAATCAGCAAAACCAAAAGTTGGTTTTTCAAGAAGATCATCAAAATTGAGAAACCCTTAGCTAGACTGACAAAGAAAAAAAGAGAGAATATGCAAATAAAATCAGAAATGTAAACAGGGACATTACTACTGACCCCATAAAAATAAAAGATAACATAAGAGGAGACTATGAACAACCGTATGCCAACAAACTAGACAATGTAGATGAAATGGACAAATGCCTAGGACTATACGAACAACCTACAGTGACCCTAGAAGAAATAGAAGACCTCAACAAACCAATCACAAGTAAAGAGACTGAAACAGTCATCAAACAACTCCCCAAAAAGGAAAGCCCAGAACCAGGTAATTCACAGGTAAATTCTACCAAGCACTCAAAGATTTAATACCAATCTTACTCAAACTCTTCCAAAATATTGAACAGAAAGTAATGCTACCAAACTCATTCTATGAAGCCAATATCACCCTAATACCTAAGCCAGATAAAGACATTACGAAAAAGGAAAATTACAAACCTATTTCCCTAATGAATATAGATGCAAAAATCCTCAAAATAATACTCGCTAATTGAATCCAACAACACATTAAAAGAATTATTCATCATGATCAAGAGGGTTTTATACCCGGCATGCAAGGGTGGTTCAGCATAAGAAAACCAATCAGCGTAATACATCCTGTTAATAAATCAAAGAAGAAAAATCCCATGATACTCTCAAGTGCTGCAGAAAAGATATTTGACAAACTACAACATCCTTTCTGGATAAAAATACTTCAGAAGATAGGAGTTGAAGGAAACCTCGACATGATAAAAGGCATATATGAAAAACTCACAGCTAATATTGTACTCAATGGTGAAAGACTGAAAGCTTTCCTGTGGAGATTAGGAATAAGACAAGGATACCCACTGTCACCACTGTTGTTCAATGTGGTGCTAGAGGTTCTAGATGGAGAAATCAGGCAAGAAAGATAAAAGCAATCCAAATTGGAAAGGAAAAAGCCAAACTTTCACTATTCACAGATGATTTGATCCTATACCTAGAAAGTCCTGAAAAATCGACAACAAAGCTACTAGAGCTAATAAACAAGTTCAGCAGAGTGACAGGATACAAGATTAATATGCAAAAATCAGTAATATTGGGAAGCGGGTGTGGCTCAATCGATAGAGCCCCCGTTTACCATATGGGAGGCCCCGGGTTCGCTTCCTGGGGCCTCCTTGTGAGGGCAGGCCAGCCCGCACGGCGCGGTGGGCTGATGCAGCAAGACCTCACAACAGGAAGCGGGTGTGGCTCAATCGATAGAGCCCCCGTTTACCATGTGGGAGGCCCCAGGTTCGCTTCCCGGGGCCTCCTTGTGAGGGCAGGCCGGCCCGCACAGCGCGATGGGCTGATGCAGCGGGACCTCACAGCAAGGGGGAGATAAGCAGACACGGAAAAAACACACAGGGAATGGACACAGCAAACACAAGCAGCAAGGGGGGGATAAATAAATAAATAAATACATCTTTTAAAAAAAAAATCAGTAATGTTTCTATACACTAGTAATAAGCAATCACAGGAGGAAGTCAGGGAAAAAATTTTCATTTACAATAGTGACTAAAAGAATCAAATATTTAGGAATAAACTTAACCTAGAATGTAAAGCACTTGTATTCAGAAAACTACAATGCATTACTAAAAGAAAACAAAGAAGACCTAAATAAATGGAAGAACATTCAGTGTTCATGAATTGGAAGACTAAATATCGTTAAAATGTAAATTCTACCCAAATTGATATACAGATTCAATGCAATCCCAATAAAAATTCCACCAGCCTTTTAAAAAGAAATGGAATACCCAATTATCAAATTTATTTATTAGGGTAAGTGGCCCCTGCATAGCCAGATATATCTTAAAAAGGAAGAGCGAAGTTGGAAGACTCTCACTTCCAGACTTTACATCATATTACCTAGCTACAGTGGTAAAAACAGCATGGTACTGGCATAAAGATAGACATGTCGACACTGGAATCAAAATGATGGTTCAGAAACAGATGCTCACATCTATGGTCAAGTGATTTTTGACAAGATTTTCAAGCCCACACAGCTGGGGCAGAACAATCTATTCAACAAATAGTGCTGGGAGAACTGGATATCCATATCCAAAAGAAAGGAAAAGGACCCTTATTTCACACCTTATACAAAAATTAACTCAAAACGGATAAAGACCTAATATAAAAGCTAGAACCATAAAACTCCTAGAAGAAAATGTAGGGAAACAACTTCAAGACCTTGTGGTAGGTGGTGATTTCTTAATCCTTAAACTGAAAGCATAAGCAATGAAAGAAAACATGGATAAATGGGACCTCCTTAAACTTGAACACTTTTGTGCTTTAAAGGGCTTTGTCAAGAATGCAAAAAGGTAATCCACTCAATGGAAGAAAATATTTGGAAACCACATGTCTGATAAGGGTTTGATTTCCATGCTATATAAAGAGATCATACAACTCAACAATAAAAGGGCAAGCAATCCAATTTAAAAATGGGCAAAAGACTTAAATAGACATTTCTCCAAAGAGGAAATACATATGACCAAAAAAGCATATGAAAAAATGTTCAATATCATTACTTATTAGGGAAATGCAAATCAAAACTATAATGAGATATCATCTCACACCTCAGAAACAACAAGTGCTGAGAGGATGTGGAGATAGGAACACTCCTTCACTGTTGGTGGGAATGTTGAATGGTGCAGCCTCTGTGGAAGACAGTTTGGCAGTTCCTCAGGAAGGTATATATAGAAGTGCCATATGATCCAGCAATCCCTCTACTAGGAATATATCCAGAAGAACTGAAAACAGTGATGTGAACAGACATTTTCATCCCAATGTTCGTAGTGGCATTATTCACAATCGCCAAAAGATGGAAACAACCAAAGTGTCCTATAAACTGATGAATGGATAAACAAAATGTGATATATACATCTGATGGAATACTATGCTGCAGTAAGAAGAAATGAAATGGGGACACATATGATAACATGGAACCTTGAGGACATTATGCTGAGTGAAATAAGCCAGACACAAAAGGTCAAATATTGTGTGGTCACAAATATGAACTAAATATGAAGAATAAATAAATGTAGCTTAAACCTAGAATATAGCTTACTAGAAGATAGGATGAGGGCTGAGAGGGGGTACTGATGGTTAATGTATGTAGAATTTTTAATTAGCTTGACTGTAAAAGTGTGAAAATGGTTAGAGTTGATGGTAAAACATTATAGTGAGTACAACTAACACAGCTGGTTTATAAATAGGATTGTGGCTGAAAGCAATAAATTTAGGGATATAATTGTCAATTGAAAGAAAGCTAGAGAATAATCTAGGGACTGAATAACATAGTGAACCTGGAGTAGATGAGCATTGTGGCTAGTAGTACAAATTCACAAATATTCTTGTGAACTAGAACAAATGTACATCACTATTATAAGGTAGTTAAGAATATGGTGATACATGGGAAAAATACAGTTAATGTAACTTATGGACTATAGTTAACAGCAATATTGTAATATTCTTGCATCAATGTCAAAGAAGGCACTATATCAACACTAATAGTCAGTAATAGGGGGATATGGAATTTTTTCTTTTGGGCTAAGGAAAATGTTCAAAAATTTACTGAGGCAATGACCACATGACTCTGTGAGGAAAGTGAAGGCCACTGAGTGTACAATGTGGATAGATTGTACAAGGCATGGGACCATATAACACAATGAACCCTGTGGTGGAAGATGGACTGTGGTTAACAGTACAAATATGAGAGTGTTCTCTCATGAACTATAACAAATGTACTATACTAACACATGGTGTTAATAATAGGGAGGTGTAAGAGGAATATATACCAAATGTAAGCTATGGACCACAGTTAGTAGTAATAGTCTGATGATGTTCTTTCATTATTTCTAACAAATGCTCCACAGCAATTCAAGGTGTTGATGGAGGTGTGATGTATGGGAATTCTGAACATTATGCATGATTGCTTTGTAAGCTCACAACTTCTCTAATAAAACATATATTAAAATAAAAATTAACGGGAAGCTGATGTGGCTCAGGTGACTGGGCTCCCACCTACCACATGGGAAGTCGCTGGTTTGGATCTCGGTGCCTCCTAAAGAAGACAGTAAGCTGGCGTGACAGGCAGGCATGGTGAGCTGACGCAACAAGATGATGCAACAAGATACGTGGGGAGGAAAAACACAATGAGAGACACAACAAAGCAGGGAACAGAGGTGGCTCAAGCAATTATGCACCTCCCTCCCACTTCAGGGGTCCCGGGTTCGGCTCCTGGAGCCTCCTAAAGAAAAAAAGAAGATGAACAGACACAGCAAGTGAAAAACAATAAGGTGGTGGGGAGAAATAAATAAATAAAATATTTTAATAAATAAATAAATTAAATAAAAATTTAAAAATAGCTATTACCTTCCTATAGCACCACCCGAACAGTCACACAAAAGATATGCCCTACGTGAAGCTACACAGTCTAAATGTCCTGGCTTTGTTCCTGGTAAGCCACAGGAATGAGACAAAAATCAGAACTACTCTAAATTTCACATACCTCACCGATTCTTTTTGTGTATGTTTACAAAAATTTTATTATGCAATATTAGAATATATATAAAAATATAATACTACAAAGAACACCCACTTAAACAAAATTTTTTCAAAATAATTGAAATCCCTGTGTACCTTTCACCAATTATATCAGCCTATTTCCCTGCCCTCTATTTTGAATTTGGTATATATCATGGCTTACATTGATTTATTTCTCATTCAATCTTCTACATTGGCTAACTGCTAACATGATTATCTTAGTATGATTAATTTTATTCTATTACAAAAAATAAGAGGAATGAATTTTGGTTGCACGTGAAAATGACACTTTATAGAAAATAAGATAGTAGCTATATTGATAGGGATTAAAAATGCTAAAATGGTCTTATTTTGAAGATATTATTACCTATGCCAAACTTCTCATACCATACCACTTAACTCTTGATCAAGTTTGCAATTTTAGCTCCTATAGAATGACAGAAACCATAAAAAGCAAGATTTTTAAGATAGAAGGAAAAAAGCAAGAAAAAATTTTAAATCAAGTGCCCCATATAAAAGAGTAAAACTGAATAATCTGGAATTAGAGGAATTCAGAAATATTTAGAAAAAATAAGACTTTTTTAAATGAAAAAAACTATAAAGTTATTTAGTGAAAGATATTATTATATAAGAAGGAATAGAAGGCCAGTAATTTGGGCTAAAATCCAATTGGTTGAAGGGACAATTATGGTATCTATTAAAATACTTAAACTGTAACATAGATTATTAGAATCCTTCAGTTAATTTTAATAGCATTCATCCAGATGATTTTACAAAAATAGGAAATGAAATGACAGAAATAAAATCTAAAATATGTACTTGACGGTATTCTTTGGAACTAATAAGGGCAATTTCTTTCCAACCTTCATGTATCTTTTCTCATTATGTATTCAAAGAACAGACTAAGAGTTATTAAATCATTCATCATTCCTCCTCTTTGGAAAAGTGATGCCATTTTAGAGGTGTGGTACAGCTGGAAAATCATAGCTTCCAAGCTGGGTTCTCCCTTCTAATAAATCACTCCATGTATGGGTAAAGTATTTATATGAGCATACCTCATTTTAAAATAATTCACACTACAAAAATTCAAAATTTCAAAGCAAACAAATTTTAAAAAGCAAGTATTTGCATTCCAAACAGAATTCACTTGAAATGGGGAGGTTACCTAAAATGTATATGTGTATATGTATATGGTTCACAGCCTCCTAAAACTGAATTTCCGGATGAAGCTCTCTTTCTGTCTCTCCCTCCCTGCCTCCCTCTTTTGTGTGGGGTGGGGATAGGGATGCAGGAATAGTTTGTATAGACTTACAAATGTATGCTGGGTGCAAGGTACTGTTCAAGGCCTGTAATTTCTCCAAAGTTGTATTGTCTTTGTACCAACTATTTTTCCAGTCACATTTGTGAAAAGATCACAATCCTCCAAAATTACTGTTCCATGCGACTAAGAAAATCAACTGTTTCAAGTCTCAAGAAAGAAGTAATACTGGCAGATACTGTGCCTTTAGACAGAGAAAACACAATAATTTGCCCTGGTATCTGTATAAAAACAATAGAATTGAAAAATGATATAAATCTTGTCTTCCATTGCTTATTCATGAAAACAAATTATTTTTATCTAATTCAAGCAAACTGCCTGTTCATATAGAAATGGAAAGGTCAACAGCATCTAAGCTTTATTCTACAATGTACTCTTTTGGAAAATCTGTTCAGATAAAATCTAAGAATGAAGTCCTTGCCTTTTTGGAAAGAGCTGTTTCTGGGGAGGAGGGAGAATGTAATAATATTTTTTAAAGAATTGAACTTGATTTAGCAGATCTTGTAGAGACTACCCTAAGCAAATATTTGACCTGGAGGACATTTAATTCTCTGAAAAATTCCCTTCAAATTTCAGTGTCTCATAGATATTTAGGAATATATATATATTAAAATAGGGAATAAGAATGCCAATTGATAATAAGAGACTGGGAAAAATTGAGTACAAGTAAAGGGAAAGTGTTAATCCTAGAAGTTTACCTGGGGTTTATAAAGTTCTAAAATTGATTTGGAATAAATATAAGCTGTAGGCAAGACATAAAAAAGGGCAGCAGGAAGAATTCTAAGATGACTCTAAGGAGTTCCTGTCCCTGGTGTACAAGGCCTGTAGTCCTGCGTCATCCCCTCCCATTGAGTGCGGGGAGGACCTGTGAATATGATGGGATGTCACACCTGTGATTAGGTTACTACAAGTAGCAAGGGGAACGGAGGATTATGCTGATGTAATTACGGTTCTGAATCAGTTCATTTTATTTTAACAAAAAGGAAATTATCCTGGGAGGGCTTTAATCAGAGGGTTCCTTTAAAGAGGTCTAGAGGTCAGAGATGCTCTCCTGATGGCCTTGAAGAAGCACGTCTCCATGAGTTCTACAGCTGCAAGAAAATGAACTTGAAAGAGGACACTGAGCCTCAGATAAGATTGCAGCCTATGTGACTCGTGGTCAGGGGAGACCCAGCTAAGCCATGTCCTGATGCCAGACACGTGGAAATTGTGAGACAATAAATAGGTGTTGTTTTATGTCACTGAGTTTGTGGTCATTTGTAATGCAGCAACAGCAAACTAATATACCTGGGGGAGAATGGACATGTTTTTGTACAATAAATTAATTTCATGAAATGTTTCATCTTCAGAGGTAGTTTGGAAATACTGGCCTGCTACCCAAAGGATCAGGTAAATTACTGGTATGAACATGTCGTAAGTAACCTCTAGCTGTATCTTTTAGGCTGGACTAAAACCAAAGTCATAATTTTCAGTTTTTAAAAATGTATAAACTTTTCAAATAATGGTAATAAATGTTATACTGGCTTTGGCTTAAATGTTTCCAAATAATAACTTTTCTTTTGTTTTCTTTATATACATTTACTTTCTTATCAGAGTAATATGTATAAATAATTTTTAAATCTAGCCAGTTATAGATATTAGTTTGAACTTGCTTCTGTCAAAATTGCAAATTTAGCCTTTTCGACTTATTCTACTACTCACCCCAAACAAAAGCAGAAACACTTACCTTTCCTTCATTACTCTTTTCGGTTAAAACAAAATTGTTTTTTACAATGTAAATATTAGGCTAAGCTGAGCCAGGTAGTGAATTATTATTACATAATTTCTTTATACATACATACACATACACACACATATATAACTTGTTTTCCCTATAATTAAGAATTGCCTCATTTTTTTTTTTACTTTGCTGACTTTTTGAATGCATTGATTACTATGTCATTCCTAAACTCCCTGCCAAAAGTATATTAGGTAAGAGAGTGGGTGTAGCTCAGTAGTTTGAGTGCCTGCTTCCCATGTACGAGGTCTCAGGTTCAATACCCTGTACCTCCTAAAATAAATAAACAAATTCTATTAGGTATTCTATCTGGGGCCCTCCAGCCTCCTTCTCCAGGTTCCTTTCTTGATCAGCTTGCAGGGCATCTGTTGTTGTGGGAGTTCTCATCATCAATATCCTGGTATGATGGATAGGGCAATGTGTCAACTTGGCCAGGTAATGGTGCCCTGTTGTTTGGTCAAGCAAGCACTGGGCTAATTATAATACAAGGGTATTTCATGCACTTTAATCATCAGTGAGTTGATTGCATAGATGGCTGATTACATCTATAATCAACTCAGGAGATTCCCGGCAGCAAAGAGTGATGTCTCATCCACTTACTTGAAGGCCTTAAAAGGGGAAGTGATTTCAGCATTCAGAGAGAGAATTCCAACCCACTTCAGACAGCTAGCGTCTCCTGGGAACTCATCAAGGACCTTCGTTGGAGCCCCTGGTTTACAGCCTGCCTTGTGGAATTTGGACTTGTGCATTCCCATGGTCACATGAGAGATTTTTAAAGATCACATACTATTTACAGATATCTCCTGTTAGTTCTGTTTCCTTAGAGAACCCTAATACACCTGGGAATTGTCTTTTTTTTTTTTTTTCCTGTGTCTAATCCCCTGTTTCCAAAGTCCCTGTCTTCCTCTCTTTTTGGGGGGTGGGGGGACAGTTATTTCATTTTGCTGAAGCACATCTTCCAACAATAGCTTCTTAAGACACAGTACTTGGGAGGTAACTTTTGAGACCTCGCAACTAACAGCATTTATTTTTTACTCTCACACTTATTTGTTAAAATTGCTTGAAATAGAATTCTATGTTGGAATTCATTTTCCTTCAGAATTTTGAAAGAATCTGTCCATTGTTTTTTACTTTCTATATCGCTTTCTGATTTCCAGTCCTTTTGAGTGACCTCTGCCTTAACCCAGTTGCTTTTAGAATCCTCTGTTCCTGATGTGAGAGTATTTTCATTCATGTGCTTTTATTTGAGTATTTTAAAGTACACGTTTCTAAGAATCTGTGAGGCTTTCTGTCTGAAAATTCATTCACTCCCATTCTGGGAAATATTCTTGTATTATCTCTTTGATAATTTTCCTCTTCTTTTTTGTTGTATTTTTCTTTTTAAGAACTTATATTATTCAGAAACTAGACTTGATCCTCTACCTTTCTTAACTTTTCTAATTTTCCTTCTCTTTATCTTGTCCTATTTCTGAAATTTGTCCTTAATTTTACCTGTCAAGTTTCTTGTTAACTTTTTATGTTATGTTAATTTACATTTAATTATAAAGACCTTGTCCTTTTCCTCTGTATGGTCATTTTCATAGCCTCCTGTTCTTGTGTCATGGATGCAATATCTTCTTTCATATCTCCAAAGATATTAATTTAAAATTTTTTCCTACTCTCTACATTGTCTTTCTTTCCTCCAGATTTTTTTAATTTTATGTTTGTTTTAATCATTACCTTTAGGTTACTTTTTTTTTTTTTTTTT